>JACCGJ010018012.1:0-193180 GCA_013407085.1 Atriophallophorus winterbourni
CGGCTGCCTCCAGTCAGAGGGGAGTAGGCCCCCGCCGTGAGCTCCTGGGTGTCGACAAACTCGACATCCTCAAGGTGGGCCTCAGGGTCATCCTGGTCTTTGAGCTGCTGCTGACACTAAGTGCTGGTACCTTCGCCATTGGTGAACTCCTGGATGCGGAGCTTCATCCTCTTCATGTAGGGGAGCACTCTCTCGTAATTGTCATGAATGTAGACGAGCTCCTGTACCCTCTCGTTGTTCAGGGAAAGAAAATAAAGAAAAAACAGTTGAGCTTCATTTCCAACAAACTATTGCAAAGTATAATGATGTTCATGCACAGTATTTGGAAGTACTAAGCGATCTATAACAAAGTATATGACAAGATATTGCGAAGTATAGCAAAGTTTAAACGAAGTTTAGCGAAGGTTGCGTCAAACTGAGTCTAACTCACCTTTTCAGTCTCCAACTTGGCCTTCTGGTTCAGAAACTGCTTAGAAACGTCCGGATGCTTCGACATGATGTGGCAGACCATTCCTTGGGGGGTTTTCTGAGGCCGGGCAATGGACTGGCCACAATCCTTGACTTGGCAAAGAGCTCGAACTTCTCTTTCCTTCGCACCTTTCTTCACAGCCTCCTTCTTGAAGAAGTTCCAGATCGGTGATCTGGTAGGCTTGTGCCGGTAGGTGGTGTGATGAAAGTCGTCATCATCATCATCATCTGACGGCGGCGGAGACCTCTTGCTTGAGGACTTGGGGGTCCACGGGTCTTTGGACGGCAGCTTGACGTTGAGGGTCGGGCTCCTCTTGGACTTCTTGGCCGAGGCGAGTCTTTGTCCTTGTCCGACTTGTGGTGCGTCTTCGGGGGGCTCATGATGAAACTATGATGAGACAATTAAATTTTCATCCTATTTATAGCAGACAATAAATAGCAGACAAAATATTAAAGTACAAAAAAGAACAACCCTTTGTCTACTGACAGTAACACTAGTTACCACCTCAAATGTTAGCTTATATCAAATAAACAAGCAGTCTGTTGCTAACTGGCTTACGTCGGTACTTTCAGTCACCATCGGAGTTCACTTGTCTGGCGGTGTCTATCAACAAGTGTCAACATCAAAAACAATTCCCGTAGAAGGGTTAAAATATTAAAGTACAAAAACGAATACTTCGCTTTTAGCGAATACTTCGCTAATATTCGTTTACGGCGAAGTTTGAACTTGCACTTCGTTTTAAGCGAAGCGAAGTATAACGAATTTTTAGCGAAGTTTATTTTTGCCCTTCGCCATGGCGATAGCGAAGCGAATATTCAACAAAATTCGCTTCGCTTCGCAAATTCGCTTCGCTTTAAATCCCAAAGCGAACTATTCGTTATTGTCTGAGTTGAGAGTCCACCCTCTTTTATCAAACAACCTAACACAAACATTCAATTCTCTGTACACTATCCTCAAAACTCAACATTCTTATATTAGACTCAGCCTGTGAACTCGCGATCGTCTTTGCGTAGTTTCTAGGTTCACTTTTGCATAAATGACAGATAAAGCAAAGTCCTGGCATTCCGTCTTTTTGAAAATTGTAAAAGCATCAACAGTCAGGGTATCGTTACAATTCTTATGAACTTTATCATGACAAATAAAGCAGTCAACGTGTCAGGCTTTGTGCCTCACCGCCTTCCGACATATTTGGCACACGTGACCACCATCGCCGAGCTTCGCTGGCAAGGTGTGAATAGATTATTGATCGATCCATGTGGTAAATGTGTATGCGTGCGTCGGCTCGTACGAGGCGAGCATTAGTCTGAAGCGGATGAAAAGTTAAGTCGGAATTAGTTGAGCGGACAGAAAAGGTGAATAACAAATGTCCAAGGGGTCAAATGAAGTCGAATGAAGAGCTATTCGAATGGTGGCAAAGTCAATCGTATATTTGGTGCATCAATCAAACTTACCCATGTGGTGTAGTTCTGTTGAAGCTCCGTAAAATGTATTTCTCCAGAAAGGCGCGTTGTGATTCAGGAAATGGTAGGCTCACGATGCTTGTGTTACGAAGAATACAAAGATGTGTAATTTATTCAGATAAGACGAGGTGGAAGGGAAGTAGATTCCAAAACGTGAAAGCACAGAAATATGCGTCTGCGTGAACTGCATCCGTATCAACTAAACATATACGGCCTGAGTAAAATCTCCGACTAGAATTAATGCAGTAACGTGTTATTCAATGAAGCAAGCATATGACTACATATAGGGAAATTGAAACGGAGCTTAAATAAGGACCCATGGGACTGTACACTGCGAGCTTTATTCTATTGGTTGAGATTTAGTCACATTGATTGTGAATACTCTTCAGAGTGCTCAATTCCAGTCTAGATATTTTCTTTCCTCAGGGATAATTGAACAATCTGCTGAATATTCTGGTAATCGCTCCGATGTTTCTAATTACCAACCAACAACAACTGCATTCGAAACTCCTGATGCATTAGCCACATTTTAATCATCTGTATTTATTTCCAGAGAACATTGTAATAACATTAAAAATCAAACCATTTCAACCATGGTTGCACTGAGTGAAATAATTTCTCCTATTTCTAAAGGAGGAACTCGCTCTGATATTTCTAATTACAGACCCGTTATTTTGTTACCTGTGATTTTCAAATGACTTGAGCACCCCATCGTTGAAAATCTAGTGAAATATTAATATTAATAATAAATAAATAAATAATAAAATATAATAATAATTTGCTTTCACGAAAAAGGCATGGATTTTGACGGAATTATCCCTGTTTATCTAATTTACTGATAACGCTGGATGATTGGACACAATCGGTAGATAAAGGGCAAGCATTTCATGCCTGCTACCTAGATATTTTCTGAGCGTTTAGTCGTGTTATCCCTAGACTACTACTACTACTACTACTACTACTACTACTACTACTACTACTACTACTACTACTACTACTACTACTACTACTACTACTACTACTACTACTACTACTACTACTACTACTACTACTACTACTACTACTATTACTATTACTACTACTACTACTACTACTACATAAGATTAAAAAAGCTTGTTATCACTGGAAAATTGTTGAATTAGTTAAATGACTGAATAACAAATCGCACTAACAACGTACGAGTTGACGGTGCATTATCAAAACCAAACGCAACAACTAGCGGAGTTCCCCAAGGTTCAGTCCTCGGTTCGATACTCTATCTGGTTTATGTCAATGAAATACCGGATGTAACATTTCGTTATTTGTGGACGACATAAAGATATGGAGTTACATTCGTAGCCCAGAAGACTGTCTGTTATTACAAAGAGATCTTGATACGATTCACAATTGGTCGCTGAAGAAAAAACTGCCATTTAACTCCAAACAAATGCAGGCTATTGAATATGGGGAATCAAGTAGAGTTCACATAACATATAGGTTCACATGTCCTTCAAAATTGCAGTAAAGGAAGAGATTTCGGTGTCTGGATATGCTCCAGTTTAAAAACTTTACTTTAAACTAACACCGCCTTTAAAAAGTCAACACGTGTCCTCAATCTACTCAAATGGGTATTTGGGAAACGGGTTTACTTCTCCATACTTCGAAACATTAATCTCTCGCTTCTTTGAAGCGAGAAGTTCTAAACTTCCAGGAGTGCAGAAGAAAGGTGTTTGTCAAATTGCACATTTTCAAATTTGCGGGTACATAAGGCAGCTGTATCTCAACGGCTCATCGAGGCAGCTCATTCAATCTTATTGTTAACATGAGCAACGTTCTACAGAGTTCATTTTTATGCAAAAGTTTCAATCTCAGCAAAATTAACGAATTTTTTCCATAAAGATTTTAACAGAGCAATTGCGTTCATTTGATACATTATTGAATATAGTACTGAACAGCATGAGTGTCTGATGTCCTGCAATTTTCTCGCAATGTTGTCAGGAGACTGTGAGAAATAGATGTTGTATCGAAATTATGTTTCGCTTAAGTTCTATATCATACGGAAGCATATTGGAAGTTATAATGAAGCAACAATTTTATTCTTGCTGACCACTTATACACATTATACTCAGCGATATTTCACACCCAATCTAAATCGAACTAGTTTCGTGTAGGTTTTTCCTGGATTCCTTGAATATGTAAAGCGTAATAAGCACGTTCGAGATCTTTTGATATTTCCGATTAACAGTTCGGATTTGTGTAATGAACCGGATCGGAAAGGTTACAACCTATGAAGTTGGGTGTACTAATCTGGAATTTTGATTCAACTAGTGCATTTTCCGCGTTTATTGAGTGTTTGATTGAGTCGCTCAGTCTACCATTCAACTTTGTGTTACGTCAATTAATAATAGCAGGCTGCTGAACTCAACTGACGCCCTACAACCGAGTTCTGCCTATCGTTGCAAGCGCTGCGAGAAAGATTGTACCTCCTGAATCGGACTGTTTAGTCATTCAAAAAGCTGTAAAACATAACAATTCTTGCGATTGTGATATACATCCATGGTCGACATCGACCGAAGGAGTCCAACAATGCAATGGAATTCCGTATTTCGTTGGCGATATCTTTACGTCTGTCCTGCGTATGTGGTACCAAACAACCATAGTCATGTACGCCAACATCACTCAATTTATTAAATACCATCGAGGCTGGCAACGCGGAAGGCTCCAAGGTATCCTTTGAGAAACGAACTCTGCATAAAATGATGTTATTACGTAGCTTGTGACCTTAACGTTTCTCGGTCCAGTTGCAATTTGGTAATGAAAACACTATGTATGAGCACAGTCGCGTTTCAAATAGATAAGTCGATTTAGTGTGTATTCTCAATTCAGCCAAAACAAATTCCTGTGCAATCTGAAGTGAACGAAGCCGAACTGTGCTCGATCATCTCAACATCTTGAAGATGATAGCAATCAATACTTTTTCTGAATCCAATTTTTGCGTGGCTTGAATTTGGTTTATTTTGCGAAATATTGAATATTGGATAAGAGTGCAACGTATGTCTAAATTTGACGAATCTGAAATTTTTTGAATCGTCGCAATTTATTCAAGGATTTATTCAAGATGATATGCGGGTAAAAAACTATGCTTTACAAGACCCACAAAAATGTACATCGGGTCGAATGGTTAAAAAATATTAAAATATTGTTACAGATTATTGTCAAACGTGAAAAAACATACTTGTCCATGTGGACATCTAGTGATTTCTCAATGGTTCCAGATTGTACCACATGAGTAGGTAAACTGTTCCGCAATTGCACATTGCGAACGGAAAATGCATATTTGCGGCAGTTTAACCTGCTATGCTGTTGGTAAAGTCTAGATTGGTGACCACGCAGATGTGTGTTATGGGAAAGATGAAACAAACGACTGCAAGGATGATTTGTTTGATTAAGCATTGTCCAAATGAATATTAGAGCTGAACACAGTTGGCTCGAATATCACCTCTATCGAGACAGTGGTCAAAAGCGGAAACCTTTTAGTGAAAAAATCATTCTCCAATGTTCTTCAGTTGTGCTGTCAAAAATTCTTACGCGAAAGTTGCCATCTTAGTTGTTTTGAATAATATCATACACAATATAACTCAATATGGATCAAACCACTACATTCTCTAATTCAGATTATATAAGTAGTGCGATGATACCGCGAGATAACAGGGCTCATCTCCCGTAAAAAGCAACCATCAAGCTACATCATTTAGAACAGAAGTTTCTGGCTGTGTTACCGCGACGTTGACCACAAACATGAGGCTGAAGGACAAGAAATGGCATCCCTACGAAACATTCCCAATTGAATGTGGTGTACCTCAAATACCGGTTCTTTGCACGCGATTATATATGTGACAAAATAAATCGTTGAAATATGACCGTTTTGTTGATTAAGAATGGCATAGGAAATTTTGTTCAGTGTATTAAGTAAACCACTCGAGCGAATCACAAGTTTGGTCTCTTGAAGCTTGCTGTTTTAGCAGGTTTGGCATACGTACGAGCACATTTGAAATATGGTGCTTCTGTTTGCATTTAAACGCCAACAAACTATGCCACATCAGAGAATACCTGATATCAAGTTGCATGATTTAAATTAAGATCATAATTCTTGTAAGAAAACGCTAGTGTTCGCTAGCTTCAATTGTACTCGTGTCCAACATTTGATCAACGATGATTAAAAAAGGAATCTGGACAACCGCATAACATTTTCGCTGGTCGTGTTGCTCAAACCTGCGACAACCCACACTCTGTCTAAACTTTGCTTTGCTATTTTTGGAAAAAACTTCATGATTTTCACTTTGGAACGAGTGACATACATCACATTTTTATACTCAGTACTACTATACATATTTTGCTTCTCTGAGAAGGTTCTGCTAACTCAGCGAAACCATTCACAATTTATACATTCCATACTCGAGCAATTACCTAAATCTTTGAAACTTTTCGTAAAATATCAAGCGGTTAAATTTGCATGTATTTAGTTTCTTTACAGCAATATAATATTTACTAATGTACAATGAATAATTTTCAAGTTAAGTTTTCATTGTTTTTTGAAAAGAAATTATAGCGACAAACTAAATAAGCCTCGGCTTTGATCCAGAACACACTTGCAAACATCCAGATAGAAAAAGATTTGAATTTAATAATCTAAGAAGCCGTATCTGCAGTTTCAAAAAGTGTGTTCATCTATGTGCTGAAATAACGGTTTCCGGACCACTTTCGGTGCTCTAGGAAGTAAATACATCATGCAAATACACCCGACTCGATTTTCGGCATGTTTATATTCTATTTTACAATTGACAGATGCTCATCATATTTTCGATTGATTGGTGTTGTTGTTGTTGGCCTCCTTCTGTCGATGTCGACCATGGATGCACATTACAATCGCATGAATTTTCTTGTTTTACAGGCTTCGATTAACTAAAGTGATCGATAGAACACGAATTAAAATAAAACCTCTCATATCTCCGGTGACGAGATATTTCTTTCTTCTTCTTTGCAAAATTTCACGTTCCTGCGCTATTTAAAAACAATCCTTAGAGCGGCAGGCGGTATCTCGCACACACATACATAAGATTTTTAGCACCCTTCAAGAGTTTTTCGAATATCGCGATGTGATTCATACTGATATTAATACTCCATACAGATGTCTTAGACACATCGGTCCTTGATAGTATATAAAATAGTCACAAGTACTGCCGCCAGGACACAGATCGAGAAATAAATGTGGCATTTAAGATTGCGTTACAAGGTATACAAAGCTTTGTCCGAAATAGTAATTCAGTTTTGCGTAATTGAAAGGTTAAAAGTGAGTTTTGATCGGCATTGTTCAACAGAATGATAGACCTCCGTTATTCTAAGATCTATAGAAAATCTTCGGCCTTTCTGGAACACTATCGGTCTGTTCTGAGGATCGATTGTCAAATAAATTAAGTAAATATGCAAAGCATCGATGCACTTGAAGATTTATCCTTCACCCATGATGAGGTTTAAAATGATCCTGCAGCAAATGAGCCAAACAATTTAGCGTGTGCAGACACCATTACCACTCGAATGATCAGTCACATGTCTTTGATGCTCATGGCGAGCGAAGGTTTTCTATCCAACATATAAACAGCATGTATTAATTATAAGTATTTGGAAGCAGGTCTACGTAATTTCGCAGCATTATAATCGTTGTCGGTCCTCAGCTTGTAGCTACAGGCCTGTAATTCTTACTGAAACAATCAATCAAAACATGGAGAGAATTATTCTAGATAGTATCCGTCTCCATATAGTTGAATGTTCGCTGTTGAACTCTGTACATCATGGCTCACTGAATGAACGCATATACCTAACAAACCTCTTGAGTTTTCTTTATAAGCTAGCCAAGAAGCTATATGAGGCCAACAGTGCAAAGTTTTATAATGGAAAAATTCAGGGACATTAATTCTGTAAACAAGATATTACTTTTAGCTAAACTTGTTTATATGTGCACCGATGGTTTTCTGATAAACTTGATAAATGTCAATCCAAGCAATTGATATGTTCACGTTAGGATTAGCAGAATGTGTTCTCCGATCGCGAGGGTTGCTAGCGAAGTCCCATATGTAAAAAACCACTATTTCACATCATCTTATCCCATGAATTGTTATCGTTGCTTGAATGGTCATATAAAATTTGGGTTGATTATTTCGAGTTTACTTGAACTTTGAATGAACAGGATGTTCTTAAGGATGACAAAAGTGCCATCAATTGGTTTGCAAATTGGGATATATGCCACTGAAGTATATGCATAGCTATTTCTGGTCACAAACCTCTAAAACGCTATAGCCTTCGATCAGTTTTATTATTCATGCACTGGAGGTATTCACTTCATCATAAAATTAATCGTGAGACTACATCCATAGCGTTGCTCGCAAGATTGCAAACCCTGTAGGCAAAAGGATTTTGGCAGGCTTTACATTTTGCGGTGTCCGTTCAATTGTTTAACTGATGTGTATTTTGCATAGGACATGTGAGAAATGTTTGCTGAGTCTCGGTTTTTTAGCTTAAAAAGTAGTGCTTACGCAATAATCTGATTGACAATTTCAAAATAATCTAGGGTTTCAGTGATTTTTATCCAAATGTTATGTATGCTTCAGCGTCAAGTTTGGTTACTCATTTTCATCATTGCAACAGTAGAGGCAAAATCTTATAACTAATGTTCGAAAGCACTTCTTAAGTTAAATGTTAGTAATCCATGTTTTTGATCTTCCTTATGAGGTTCTATGTTCCAACTTAAAGGAGATATAGAATTCTTTGGAACGCACTAAATAATCTCCTAGCCAATTGATGGGAAAATTTTCGTGTCGCATTCAAGCGTACATAAATCGCGAAAGATACTGTGCAAACTGCAGGATGCTCTTGTATAACATATGACTAGAGGACATCTGGACGCTCGATTGGCAACTCAGTCACAAACCGTATCTGAACTGAACTGAACTGCATCATACAGGTACACGCTATAACACTCTCACAAAAACGATCATGGCACTAGCGGTGGCTCCTATGATTAATTCTGAAAGAATTTCGGCACATCATTTGAGTAGGTTGTCTACATAAACTAATGATATTGTAGTGGTGGGCGCTTCTTTGAAGCTTTCCACCGACAGAAATTATGACGCTCGATTAGCATATTAGACATTTACAGTCCTGTGCCAAAGTAAGA
Source organism: Atriophallophorus winterbourni (assembly GCA_013407085.1). Classification (NCBI taxonomy): domain Eukaryota; kingdom Metazoa; phylum Platyhelminthes; class Trematoda; order Plagiorchiida; family Microphallidae; genus Atriophallophorus; species Atriophallophorus winterbourni. The sequence continues at coordinate 9,140 of JACCGJ010018012.1, forward strand.
GTGCCAAAGAAAAAGTTCAATATCTTCCCTCCAGTTTTTTATATATTTCAATGTGAGTGAAATCTATGGTAGCATTTGTAAGTAACTAAAAGAGTTGCAAGACAAGCACGTTCCACTGCGAGTCGTGAATAAAGCATAAACGGCGGCGATGGTGGACACTCCGAGTTCGTCTGTCTACCCGTAAACGGGTCGTTGATGGCGGCAATCTAAGCTATCACTTACTTTCCGTTCTTGGGTCCGTTACAAAACCGCTCGAAACGCTTGTGTGAAAATACAGCGTTTGCTCAAACGAGAGTTTGAGTTATCATTAACTAGTGATGCTAATTCCAACACAAAATGATTTTCACCTGATCAAAAGGCGAAACCAGGGAAGGCATCGAAATTTGAAACGGGACGACGGAAAACTGGCTGATACTAAACTGTCTAAGGTGACTGCCGTCTCAAGGTACTTCAGTAGCTTTCAGCGACGTGATAATTCTTTAAACGCACCGTCTAGGTCGTTTGATTAACTATCTGGTGCTTCTGCACTAGTCAAGTTTTCCTTCAAAAACCGAGGTGTATGACGCACTTATCCGTGTTCATGTCAACAAAGCAGAGGGAGTGCTGGAGAATCTCGCCAATGTGCTTACAGAATATGTATTCAAGCTCTTCAATTCATGCTCGAACCCGGAAGCTGTTCCTTTTGAGTGGTAAGAAGTCATAATATTACAAGTATTCAAGGGTGGTTGCAGGTCAAATCTTCGTAACTATAGACCAGTCGACCTGACTAGCATCGTTTCGATAGTATTGGGAAAAACTCCTGCGTGACAAAATCTGTCAGCATCTTTGTCGGCATTCTCTACTGAGTGTAACTCAAAGTGAATTTCTTAAGGGTGGATCCTGCCTGTCTAACTTTCTTAGTTTTTTCAATACTGCACTAAAAAGATGAATGAATGGAAGCCTATCGATGCCCACTACCAAAATTTCGGCAAACCTTTTGATTTCACAAATCATCGCCTTCTAGAGATTAAACTAGCAGCAAAAGGCATACGGGGTAGTCTACTTGCTTCGATAAAGGAATTACTTTCAGGCAAGACATTAAGAGTTCGGGTAGGATCTACGCTGTCGAACCAAACCGACTTGATCAGAGGGCTTTCCCAATGGTCAGTACTCATTCCTTTTCTATTACTGATTTTCATTGATGACTTGTCGTCTGCATTGAAGTGTCCATGCTTCATTTTCCTGGATAATGTGAAGTCCATCGGATCAACGGATGAAGATATCATGACGCACGACCTTGAACAGGCCATAATCTGGTCATACCAGTGGGACAACCCACTGAACCTTAATAAGTGCCAACTCTTGTCATCACTGGTTGATAAGATTCCACTCTTCTCATTGTTAACGCCACACAGTGTGTTAAGGATTTTGGTGTAAGAGTAAGGACTGGCTTCAACTGGGAGGACCAATGCGTTGCTGCAGCTCAACGTGCTGGTAAACTAGTTTTTCGGCTAAGATCAGTGCTATCCAGTGAGAGACACGATGTATTTCTGCCACTCTATAAGGCATCAGCTCGGCCGCATTAAGAAAATTGTGTCCAGAACTGGTGCCCTTACTACAAGAAGGACATCGTTCGACTCGAAAGCGTACAACGTCTCGCAATTCGCATGATTGAGGGTGAGCAAGGGAATATTACGCTGCACGCTTGAAGTCCCTAGATCTTTTCTCACTTACTCACTCAGGCGCATTTGAATTAATTGAAACCTTCAAGGGGTTAAGCGGTGATATACTGAACGAATTCTTTGCCTTAAGTCCCGAGCTGGGCACCTGCAGTCATTCACTTAAACTAGCAAAGGAGCGATGTCAGCTAGACTCCCGGAAAAACATATTCAGCCTCAGGTTTCAAGAATGGTTTGATAAGCTATTTCCCGAATACTCCCAAATTGTTATGCAGCATTAGGTAGTTCACCATTTTTAGCGTTGTCTGTTAAATAGAGTAACTGCTAGAGTTCTGTTTTTTTAAATATACAACCAGTCTTTAACTGACCTCTCACCGTACTGGTGAAAGAATTTGTTTTAATTTTCCTAGCATCATTCATAACGAGGTGCTTCCTAAATACTACCCGGATAATCTCATGGCGTCGCGATCGTCGAAGATATCCAAATCACAATAAGAAAAAAATGCTTTGGCAGTGGTGGTTGCTTCTCTGCAGCTTTCCATCGAAAGAAATTCTGGACGCTTTATTAGCTCGTTTGCCACATACTGTCCTGTGCAACTGAACTTAACTGAACTGATAAACAAGCTTAGGTAGTTGACCTTTCAGCCTTATACCGTAAATCAAGTAAATGCTAGAGTTTTCTGTTTGTTTTATACACGATTCTACTTCAGCTGACCTCTCACTGTGCTGATAAATAGGAACTTCTTTTTCTTTTTCCAGCATCGATTATAACGCAGTGCTCCCTAAATAAAATCAAGGATAATCTCTTTGTGTAGTAATCGCCGAACATTTCAAACAAACAAAAAACGTATTGGCAGTGGTGGGTGCTTCTCTGCAACTTTCTTGACGCTCGATTTGCTACTTAGCCACATACTGTCATGTGCAAACTGAACTGAACTAAACTGAAATCAGTATCAACCCACTTCAGTTGATGATCCCCGAGGAAGTACGCACCTTCAGGCGTGCTTGGCCCAAAAAGCATTACAGCGCATTTCTGTCGGTTTACAGGAAAAATGCAGCTTTCTGTAAACCGACAGAAATGCGCTGTAATGCTTTTCGAGCCAAGCACGCCTGAAGGTGCGTACTTCCTCGGGGATCATCAACTGAAGTGGGTTGATACTGAATGTGACCTGGGTACAATTGTGACTCGGTCGCTTAAATCGAAGGAGGATACGAACAGAAAAGCTGCTGCTGCAAACCGCGCATGGTGGGCTATTAGCCGGTCGTTTTCGGCGATTACTCCACAAATGTTTCGCATTCTTTATTCCACATACGTGAGACCAGTTTTGGAATATGGTTTGCCAGCCACCTATCCTCAAACTAAGGGAGAACGTGACCAGTTGGAAAAATTGCAAAGGCGGGCGACGAAACGAGTACAAGGATTGAAATCCATTCCTTATGTGGAGAGAGTTCAACGCCTCAACCTCATGTCGCTCAGTATTCGGCGTGTGCGCTACGACCTGCTGCTAACTCGTCGCATATTACTGGGAGCTTATGGTGACGAGCTGCGCGAGTTTTTCCCTCTCGTGACGGACTCAAGAACCCGTGGCCATGCTCTAAAGCTTCAAAAGCGAAGGACACTACACCTACCACATGGATTCACGCTCTCAACAAGAATTGCTAACTTGTGGAATGCGCTTTCGGAAGAGGTTATCTCAGCAAGCTCTGAAAACCAATTCAAGCAACTTTTGGATAAGGTATTGCCTGTAATCACGGCGAAGCTGAACAACAGTTACACACGCTTGTGTTACTTACGAATCAATCCTGGTAGTGGTGGGTGTTTTCAAGCACACCTCCGAAAGAATCTGGGCACTCGTTTCGACTTGGTCGACTATCGCCCTGTGATACTGATACTGATACTGAACTGAACCGAACGGAAGTTCGAATTGTCAAGGTCAATGTTTTGATTAGGAAAGACAAGCGGGCTTACAATATAAACAACCTTTCCACCCTATATAAATTGATCATGCTATAAGGCTTCCAGAAAGAACACAATAAAGCTACCTCGGAGGCTTAAGCGAAGCTACGAAACTTACATGGTTGACGACATTTATCCTCAAATTATAAAGAACCTGGCGCCAATATTAGCAGATCCTGTGGGTCGTATGTTTAACGCTTCCTTGCAACATGGATATTTTCCGAGTATTTGGAAGTTAGCTAATGTGATCCCGATACATAAAGGTGGCAGTCGATCCTCAGTTTGTAAGTACAGGCCTGTAAGTCTTACTAGCATCCTATGTAAAATCCTGGAGAAACTTATTAGGGATATGATCTGTCGCCATCTAGTTGATTACTCGTTGCTGAACTCTGCTCAGCACGGCTTCCTTAAAGGGAAGTCGTGCCTAACAAACCTCTTATGTTTTCTTAACGAGGTTACCATGAGGCTAGATAAAGGCCAACAAGTTGAAGTTTTTTACTTGGACTTTTGCAAGGCCTTTGATTCAGTAAACCACAGATTGCTTGCAGATAAACTTGGTTATATGGGTATCGATGGTCTTCTGAAGAAATGGATAATAGGATTCTTAAGCAATAGATTCTTTCGTGTCAGGATAGGAAATATGTATTCATCGAAAGTAAAAGTTGTTATTGGAGTCCCACAGGGTTCCGTACTCGGACCGCTACTTTTCCTCATTTTCATCGATGACTTGGCAGCGTCGCTCAAGTGTCCCTGCTATATTTTTGCAGATGATGTCAAGATTATCGGATCACTGGATGAACAGGATCTCCTTGAAGATATAGAAAAAGTCATCAATTGGTCTGCTACATGGGATCTACCAGTTAACTTCACTAAAAGCTATCTTTTGTCTAAAGTCATTAAGAAGCTAGAGGTGGCTGGTCCCGATGGTATACTGGAGATAAATGGGGTGCCGAAAGTTCGTGACTTAGGTATAGAAGTTTCAGGGGACTTTAAATGGGCTGATCAATGCGCAGCTGCTGCACAACGCGCTAGGAGGGAGCTTTTTCGCCTTCGTTCAGTTTTATCCTGCAGGTCCCCAGAGGTTTTCATACCATTATACAAAGCGGTCGTCAGACCACATCTCGAGTATTGCGTTCAAGCATGGTCACCTTATTTGGAAAAAGATATTGCCAAGCTGGAAGGTGTTCAACGTTTAGCTACTCGTATGATTTTTGGGCAATCGGGTAGGTCGTATCAGGAACGATTGCTGAGTCTAGAGCTCTTCTCACTAAAAAGGAGGAGGCTACGTGGGGACCTGATTGAAACCTTCAAAATCATGTCAGGTTTCAGTACTATTCATCCCAGTGAATTGTACGCTCTAGCGCCAAGTGTGGGTACTCAAGGCCACCCATTAAAACTGGCCAAGCGACATGTCAGGTCAAATGTTCGTAAGTTCTTCTTTAGTGAGAGGGTAGTAAATTACTGGAACCGACTTCCTAAAGAAGTTGTTTGTTCTACTTCGGTAGGGGGTTTCAAAAATAGACTGACTCTGTGTGGCCTTCATTATTTCCTGATTTTTATCCGTAAGGGAATAGTTGGTATGATCCTCATGTTGTCTTTGGAACGCACTAATGCTTCTCCTCACCTATTGGTGAGGGGAGTTTTTCTGTTGCATTCCAGATTACTCTCATACCAGAAGATATTTGTGAAAATATTGTTTGAAGTGGTGGACGCTCTTCTGTGACATACCACCGAAAGAAATCTGGACGCTCGATTGGCTCGTTAGCCACATACAGTCCTGTGCAAAGTGAACTGAACTGAACTGAACCTTCAGGCTGGTGCAAAATGAACTTGAAATAAACTGATATTGTAACCCAAAATTGATGTAATGTCCACAATTGTGGTTGCTGATAATCCGTAACACAGCATATCATATTCTGTCATTGATGATTTCTCTGTACAAGTTTGTTTCTCTCATTCGTTTGAATGATCTATTAAAAAACGTTTCGCATTAATTGTACCGACCAAAAACGCGGCGCGATGTTTGATTGTTTTTCCAAATGCGTCTTCAAAACTGCCATAGAATAATTCATGTAGAAATTCATTATATCAATCAATATAAATAACATTCACAATTTGTTCTCTTTAACTCATTTGATTTGTAATGGATAATAAAATGAAAAAAATGACGATGCGATCTTGCTTAACAAGCTATTAGTATTTCGTATTCCACAGGTATTGGTATCCTGGGTAGCTTTATCCTTGCTTCCAAGAAACCTTCGGGTGAATTTTAGACAGACACTTTCAAAGTTAGTCCTGATCTAGTGTGGATTGCCTCCAGTGTTCGTTCTTTGCCCTCGTCTATTGATGTTTATCAGCGACATTGAAACGTGCGTCGAATCACCATTTCTCCTATTCGCGGATGAATTCAAGATTTCGCGAGTCATCAGCTCGTTCAGTGATACAAGGAAACTTCAATCCGATCTGGATAAATTACACGCATGATATACGATCAACGGGTTACAATTCAACATTGATAAATGCCACCTATTACGTATTCGTCTTCCTCGTGACCCTAGCTATATTATTTGTGGCGTGATGCTCGCTTTCACAAACAAAGTAAAAGTTCTCGGGGTGATTATACAAAATGACTTGCGATGTTCTGCTCAGTGTAATAGAGCTTCAACCGTGGCAAATAGAAACGTTGGGCTTTTAAAGCGTGCATTGAGAACAAAACGATCCACGTCTCTTTCCGTTTCTTCTTCAGGCGTACATCAGGCCACATTTGGAGTATGCTGTTTCCGTCTAGATCCCATGGTTGAAACGTGACCAGCACGTCTTAGAACAGCCACAAAGACGTTCTACAGAGCTTGTCAATGGGCCTAGCTTCGTCAGCTACGAGGAACGTCTTACAATTCTACAAATATTCTCTACAAACTATCGTCGTATCCGAGGCGATATGATCCTTGCGTATCGGATATTGACGGAAAAAACTCACTCATCTAGGGGTATGCTGAAAATGGCCCAATACTCAGGAAATCTTGGTCATCACCTGAAGTTGGCATACCAACACAGTAGATGGACTGCCATCCAGATTCCTCGCGCTTGAAACGCACTACCTCTTCTGGTTATTTCTGTCCGATCACTAAATATTTTTGAAGAACACATTGACCTCCATTTTTATCACACGATACGCAATTCTTTATTATGCTTTTATCACGATTATAATCTTTGTGATACTGCACCATAGCTTTCCCTCTTTCCACAGCATTTTCCGTCCCAGCCAATATGGGACACGTTTCTCTTTGACCACTTTGCTGAACTGCTGAAATTTATTCAGACCCAATGTGCTAACTATCCTATGGTTATTCCATTAAGCTTGTAGCTATTTTCACACAATACATTATTGACTGTAGACAAAATATGAAACTCCAATTTATCTTCAATATCAGGCGACTATGTCGGTGATAATCACCGGGTTCATTAGCAAGAAGCCACCTAGATCACATTGTTCCAATAATCAGTTGGGCTATCATTCTTTCCTTTTTATCGTTATTATTTATTTTTTATGGCTCGTGTTCTGTTTTGGGACAAGTATATCGTGTGTGATTGTTTTGGATATGTATGCCGTGTTACGTTGAGAAGTGGGTTTCGGTTTATTGGGTACAATAATGAGAAGGCTTACGCTGTTAGTGGTGAATTCTTCGCTGGAACAACCGCTACAAACGTTTTACTCATTTACTCACAATTTTTGAGGCATTCCAGCTACCACATTTCATTTTTATCGAAATCTTCTGAATATTCAATATGCCAAGTATATTCTGATGAAGTATCATATTCTGAAATTTCTTTGTTAGTCTAACAATCAAAAAACCAATATAAAATAAGCTGTAGTGCGTAAAAAGCGTACTCTAGATTTCTTGTAGTAACAAGATATAACAATTATTTATTCGCTGAATTCTGGATACGTGTTGACTTAACATGTGTATTAAAAATGTTGAATGTCAGTCTTACTGAGAAGTGAAGTTTTGGCCTCCTTGCGAAGTGAATAACGCACGGAAAAGAATCAATGGTCGCGTAGGGAACTGTATATCTTAAATTAACCCCCTACAGTAAGCTAATATCACATTATAAATGTCACATTATATAAACCGGGTAGTATGTCGCCTTCAACAAAAACCATGGAACCTACATTTTTCTTTCATCATGTACCCTCTTCATGATATACTTGTTGGCACATCGTCTGTAAAGACTTGTGTAATAATAATAATACATTATAAATATGAAGGTGCCGGGATATTGATCACTAAACTAAGTTTTTACAGGGCATAATTCAATATTCATATTGTTCCAATAGAATTCAATATTTGTATTGTCCATCTTTTAATTGTTTACTTTCTACGATTTTAATTTTTAAATAAATTATTTTGAAAGAAAAAAACAATCGTGAAACAAAAATGAAAAATTACGAAAAAGTTGAAAAATTAGTCTATTTACTTATTCATGCATGTATTTCTCAACCGAAATTGGCGAATAACTCTAAATTCGTTTTTGATCGTTGTTTTATTTTTCGATTCTGTACTCAGCACCGCGTGATTCTTCATGTAGGTTTATTAGGCGATTATTGCTGCAATTTAATGTATGATTGGAAAGCTCAATGGATTGTTAAAGCTGCAGAATCTGAGGTTTCTAAGGCCTTAAATATATTTTAAAGCAATTTTAACTCCTCATATATAGGGATAGCGGCGTTTAAGCTGAAAACTGCCACGTATTACTACAATTAATCTCTTTGTCAATCACAGGAAGCATTCCAGCTATTCAAAAGGTTTTATTGCTGATGGATGTGAGATAAAGTCATGTCAACAATCACTAACACCGGGCTGAATTCTTCTAGACTTTAGTTGCTCTTTAACGAATGATTTAAGCTTCAGCTTGTTGAGGAGATTTTCTTTCTTTCTTTTGTTTTGTGCGACTATCTCCTGGAGGATGAGTCGGCTTCACTAAAGAGTCTTGAGAATTTTGGTACAAAGTGGTGTCCCTAGCACCACTCGATTATGGCTTCATGGGAGCGAAGTGTTCGCTCAGTATAGGATTTGGACTACTTTGTATGCCTGAGATTGACCAGTTTTGGTAGTAACATCATTTCGGATCCAATCTAAGACACCGCGTCGTTTGTAGTACTGGTACAAGTCTTCTTTAACATAAAATATGATCCACATTTTTATAGAATAATTAAAACCTTACTTATTTTAAACGAGAATACATAGGCCAAAAGATAAATATAAAAAGTTTAGTAGGTATATATAAAAAGAGTACAACACAATCGAGCAATAACCATTACATTCATCCCGGCTCTGTTTTAAAATAATTTGCTTGATTAATCATAAGATTAGATCGGGGGATTTTAGATTTCCAAGTTCATCAAGCTGCATGTATGTATATATGTATGTATGCATGTATGTATATATGTCATCAGCATTACACAGGTAACAAGTTTCAATTGCTTAACTGCCATACAACCACGACGTAGTAAAAAATTCTAAAAGATATGGGGAAGGCTGAGATCTAAAACGCTACTGAACCTATAAAAGATTGGATAGACACACTGGGATGAGGTGCATGCACCTCGAATGAAACATGCATGGAATCAAGTGCTATAAACGAGTAGAGTGACAACAGCATGACCGCTTTCTTGCGGCTTTCACTGAGACGCATCATAACAAGCTTTCCTCGCAACTTCACTTGACAACAGACAATATTAAACAAACACTCTAATAAGATGTCTACAACAAGACCGCCACTGAACACTATTTTGGGCCCTATCACTAAGGGTAAGAAGCCACCGTGAATTCTCATCTTTTGGACCCCATCATGGAAGACGGATCGCACCAAACGCAGCTATTGTAGCAGTCAAAGCCTTCATCTGCTTGAGCCAAGTCAGAGTCTGGCCACCCTTACAACTTCGCCATTCCGAGTTAGCAGTATGTATGTATGTATGTATGTATGTATGTACGTATGTATGTATGTATGTATGTATGTATGTATGTACGTATGTATGTATGTATGTATGTATGTATGTATGTATGTATGTATGTATGTATGTATGTATGTATGTATGTATGTATGTATGAAATGCACAAGCAAAGTGCCGCAAGTCAGAGGCTGCACGTGGGCTAAGATACTGTATGGTAGCCCAGGCCCAGACAGATATAAAAAAGAAAATCGAAATAAAAAAGCCGTAAGGGCGAACATATTACTTTTTCTAACAGTCCAGGTTAATTAAGAGTAATGCTTCGTCCGATGACGTCAACAGCTCAATCAATAGTGCAGCATCGTTTTGAGCTTTATGTGTTTCACCCCATGTCTGCTGTTTGATCTTCGTACCACAGTCAGAATAAACAACAAGGTCTGTCGTCGTCTCTGCACTGTTGTGTATAAACAGTGGGTGTAGTGTGGGTTACAGTTGAAATGTTTCACTTTTTCCACCAACGATTGATACTTTGACAACCGATCCCATCGTTGGAAAAGGATCAAATCTGGTCTATTTAGCCAGAAATAAAGAAAAACCATAGAATTAAAACGTCGAGCATATTGAAACATACTTTCGAGGGGTGTATGATTTGTAACTGTGAACAATAATGACCGGCGGCTGTGTAAAGCATCAGGTAAAACTGAAATCTGACAGGTTGTTTGCGAATTGCCGGTTTCGGTGCAAGGCTTATTGTTTTCCGAAATTTGCCATCCTGCCTGTTGCTTTGTGTGTCATAGGCTGCTCTATGGTTCATAGAGATTCCTTTTTCAGAAAGTTTTGTTGTTCAAAGGACAAGAAGGATGAACTTCTGTCACAGTTAATATCATCAGAATTCGTCAATCGGCACTTGCAAGTAGTGGTTACGAGTACTTGAATGTAAAGGAAATTTGATGTATGTAATCATATGTAATCAAACGGTTGCGTTGCTTTGACAAGAGTACCAGAGGACTTAAAAATCTCTTTAGTTTCGTACATACTGCAACTGCTAATAACCCGTTTAATTTCTTACACAAAATAAAGTTGGTTCTTTCGCCAGAAAATTGAAATATCCGGGTAATTCCTAGATGGTACAGTGAGTTTCTCAGCTTCCCCAGTTGTTCTGGGTTCGAAATCTATGTATGTATGAAATCACACGCCCGATCCAGGCGAAGTGACTCACAGTCAGACTACACGTGGATCAATGCCTAAAGGAATATAAAAATCGAAAATGCAGTGAAGCTGCAGCGTGTTCCCGCATGCCATTCACTATCTGCAGCAAGGCAAAGTAGCGCGGTGTTACATATGCAATAGAAAAATACTGCACAATTGCACATCGTGCAAATAGATACACAGACGTTACGGGATGAAATAACGCGAATCTGGTTTTCCTTAACCCGGTTGATACTAAGCACCATAATCGTATTCGAAAAACCCGATTTTCCAGCTTTTTTTCTTGTTTTTATATTTTAATCTTGTTGTGGAGTCCATGCAAAAAATGTAGCGTAGCGCTGGTCAGTAACCGATTTCTGGGTCATGTCCAGTCACACCCTTGAAAGCCTTGTAGCCCAAGAGAAAGATCTACTTGTTACCATGAAAAGTGACTTTGTCTATGTAATCGTTATTTTTATTTTTTAAAGTTCAGACTTAGCGATATCGTTAATTGCACACTGAAAACACGCTGCACCGAGTGTGACACCGAACAATGTGCAACAAAACTGGAACAGACTAACAAAAGATTCTAAAGCGATATGTTGTCTGTCAGTTGCATCAATCGAAACTTGATTGTAAGCAGATAAAAGCTCTAAAGTTCTATAAATAGCAACTATTTTGTTTAAACGCGGCAATGTGTTTGCAGCTAAATAGGTAAGCTGATTAACGGCATGACTGTAATTCACGACAATTCAAGGTTTGTCGTTTGCATTCTTCGTGACATGTGTTCACTATGATCGCTCGATTATGCCTTCTTTCGACAAGCAGTAAACTTCTGTTCTTATGATTTATTCATCATTCGGGTGATATCTTCACTATTCGATTGCAACATTCTTGCAATTTGGCGACACGTACACAAACAGTTAGGATGATTCAACACTTGTAGCAGTCAAGACACATATGCCAAATATTTCATGATATCCGCCGAACCGAATTTTGATCTCATTGTGCAGGCGAAAAAACATTATATCACAATAGAACTTCGGTGCGGAGATTGGTGTTGGCCTCCTTCGGTCGATGTCGACCATGGATGTACATCACAATAGCATGAATTTTTCTGGTTACACAGCTTTTCGAATGACTAAACAGTCCGATTCAGGAGGAACAATCTCTCCCACAGCGCTCGCAACGCGAGGCATAACTCGGTTGATCGGCGTCAGTTGCACACCGGCGGGGTGATCTGCGTTCAGCAGTTAAGAGCTGTATCTGCTCCTCCCAAGGTTGCACACGATGCTTTACACAATGCCTCTAATGTTATAGATCAAGAGCAAGTTCTTTCCAGCTCGCAAATTCAATGTCAAGAGCTTTCATATCTCTTTTGCAAACGTCTTTGTACCGCAAGTGCGGTTTGTCCAATGGTAGACTTCCTGATTGCAACTCGCCATAGAGTAGATCTTTCGGAATACGACCATCTTCTATTCTGTAGCCGTCTTCAATTCACCACAGGCGGCGCTGTCGTAGTAGGGTGAACATGCTCTGTAGAACAGCTGTTGAAAGCACTTCAGCATTAGTTACTTTGTCCATCCATGATATGTTCAAGATACGACGGATGCTTCGTCGATGGAAAGCATTCAATTTCCGTTCATGTATTGCGTGGTTGGTCTAGGTTTCACTGCCGTACAGTAAAGCATTTAGTACATACGCGCTGTATACCATCATCTTTGTCTTTACAGTCAGCTTGCGGTTACCCCAAGCACGAGAGTTCAATCGGGACAAACTGACAGCTGCTCTGCCAATCCGCTTATCAATCTCCGTGTCTAGCGAGAGGTTATCCGCAATGGTTGAACCAAGGTATGCGAACTGATGTACTGATTCAAGTTGACAGTTTCCAACAGTGATTATTGGAGGCGATACAGTCCCCTGACCAAGGACTTCGGTCTTGCTCATTCTGATTGTTAGCCCAAAGTCTTTGCATGTCGACGAAAAACAGTCCATTAGCGACTGGAGGTGTTCTTGTGAGTGAGATTAATGGCTGCATCGTCGGTAAACAGCAGGTCTCGGATTAGCACATCTCGTGCCTTGGTTTGTGCTCTCAACCGATTCAGGTTAAAAAGCTTGCCATCACTTCGCGTGTGTAGGTAAATGCCTTATGTACTCGCCCTAGAGGCGTGCTTCAGAAGCAGAGCAAAGAAAATCCCGATCAGCGTGGGAGCAAGAACACACCTTTAATTGATGCCTCGGTGAATTTCAAAGGCTTCTGAACTGAAACCGTTAAAATGGACTGAGCCCTTCATGCCTGAGTGGAACGAAATAACGAGCTTTAGCAGTCTTGGTGGGCAGCCTATCAAATCAAGCATTTTGAAAAGACCCTCCCTGCTGACGTAGTCGAATGCCTTCGTTAAATCAATAAAAACCGCGGTGCGGAGATTAGATAATACGAATAGCTTCAATTTGCCATATACGGCACATCCGCATTGGGTTGATAGGCGTGTGACTGTCTCTGATGATGAGGATGATGATGGTGTTACGAAATAATCTGCAGTTTGGCAAGAGACGCCATTGAGGTGATTGGGTAAACTTCCCGATCGTGTGAATTCACTATACTGATGGTAATAAAACTACAAGAAGTTCCAATTTTGACTAGAGCACGGATTAAGATCCCATTAGCTCTAAGAGTTGTAATCATGCGAAATTCAAAAGCAGGTCCACAGACAATAGACGTAGATGATAAAATATATGAAGCGCAGTTTGTATGGTGAATGACTTTAGTTTTTGAACGGCATACACGCTAAAAGTAACCTCTTGTCACAAAAGAATAATTACAGCCTATCGTGCAGAGAATTTAAAACAAGGATTTCGGTTTGTAACAGTACATTGAAGAAATATTGATTAAGTAGTGGTATGCTCGCAGTGCAGCTTAAACTTTCATGGAGGCCAAGTTCAGTTTTTTCGGTTGACTGGAATGGCTGAACATGAGAAGGACTACTCACCTTGCTTGTGAGCTAATTCAAGAGATCTTGCAAGTCGGTGTGCCTTGTCTAGACCGAGTTCCGACCGTGCCGATAGTTTTTCGCGGATAGAAAAGTACTGAATTTCGTTTATTACAGTATCTAAAATACCCCCGCTCAAATATTCTATTGTCAGCGACAGCTTTGAATTTAAAACTTTTGGCCAAATAATTCAGTTTTTGCGCAAAGTAGTCAAGTTTTAATCAGTTTCTTGCTTACACGTTTGCGGTAGAACGATTTCCGTATTTGCATGCATTTTCCTCACACACACATACGGCGAAGGGACAGTACGATCAGCATCCGCATGCCTTGAAACAGCGGAGAAATGGTAAAAAAATTGTGCTTGTAATGTCCCTATGGGGTAATGTTTGGACGACCAACCTGTTCAAGCACATGCGACCAAACACGTAGAAGGGGTCAAACCCATGAGCGTGAACAATGATCCGTATTTGCGGTTATGTATCTGTTGGAAAATCATGCAAATACAGATTTTTCGTAATGGTCATGAGTGCTTGGGCACATGTGACTGAACAGGTTAGTCGTATCAACATTATCCAACAGTGGCTTACAAGCACAACTAGTTTGTATTAGCGATTCCATTTTTAGTAATTGATCGAGAAATTCGTTGCACCTTGTGGCACCAGTAAAAAACTGAGGTTTTTAAAGACAAATGCATTTAGTTGTCTTTACAGTATTCTAAATAACAAACCTTGTTTCAAACCATATACCATATTCATAAAACTGATATTTTTTCTAGAATTAGAGAACTAAAATACATTTTTATTCTGCGGTTTTTTATTTTTGTGATCTAACCTTGAATACTTTAGATAATATCGCTTCAATACGCTGGCTATCATTTGGAAAGGAAGTTAGTTTTCGATCCGATGACTATCCTCTACTCACTTGGCTAGTGGTTTACCGCTGCCATTTTACGTAACTTTGTTTTCACTCAGCTACTTTCGTGCTGGTGATTAATCGCAGTAATCTCTGATAGAAGCAAGAGTGAATATTATTCAAATTTTCCATTTTCTTGATTGATACGTTTTCAACGACCTGATTTCTTGTCTGTATATTTTGTAGAACAGTCCACTATACTTATTTGTTATCATCCATAGAATAAACAATGACGAAACCACTTGATCTATGCGATTTATTGGCACATTACCTACAAACCATGCATCTCCGCACCCGGTATCTAGACAGCGTGTATAACAACAACCGAAGCGTATCTCCCACGCGGTATGTTGCTTAGCGATATTCTATGATCCTTCAGTGCTAATGATTGTATTTGTTTGGAAAATTACAAAAAGGAACTTGAATCGTACGCCAAATTGGTTGAACAGGAAGAATCGAAAATAATCGAAGAAATCGAGGTTGCGCTCCGAAATGCTGCTCTTATCCGTTCCGAATGCGACTCTCTCACCGGGAGACCCAAGAAATTGCCGAAAGTCAACGAAACACCGCATGTTTCTGTTGATAAAATCACCACAACATTACCCGAGGACACATCAAAAGCATCGAGGAACACTTCGAATCGTCCGATACCAGGTGCACGGAAATCTACCAAAGTGTTAAAGCCAGTCTACCAAAACGCTCCATATAAAACCGAGATTGTAAAACCTAAGCGCGGTCGTTCAAAGTTGTAAGTGTTGCGTGCGTAAGAGTTTAATCAGTTTGATAGCAACGCATCTGGGAATGTCCGCACTGAAAAGTTAATGAATACAAATGCTACGTCCAATTTACCCCTAGATCAACGCTTCACGGCAAATCAGCAACCAGTTACTGAGAACTCAAAAGTAGTTGCGAAAACAAATTTGACTTCACCACCAAGTGCGACATCATACGCTTCATCTGATCAAAACATGTATACCATATTTTCTTATCCTTTACAATTTCCAGAAGTTATCCTGAATTCAAGTGCACATGTGTCCAAGGCCAGCTAAAAGAGAACTTGAAATATCTCGAGTCAGTTGAAAAGCGGCTTCTGTTTGCTGTGAAAAACATTGATTTTTGTTCAATGAATAAGGCCGCTGAGCAATTTATACCGCTGTTGCACACCAAGGTTGGAGTGTTTTTCATTGGCTCAGCATCGCACAATACGACATCCGGTTTTTGTATTATCTTTTTATCACCTTTATTGCTTCTTGACAGAACCTGGAGCATCGAAATTGGACGAACTTACACAGATCTGTTACTGACTATTATGCTCGATTTGATGAAATGCTGGACCGTTTCATAGAGGTTCTCACAGTTCTCGGTCAGTTTGATGCAAACCTCCACTTATTCTTTAATTCACAATTGAATGTCAATCTATTGCTTTATACTATACTGTCAAAGTTCGGCTTCAGCATTGCAGTGACATTTCGTAAAAAGCTGTTTGGCTAACATTGTTCTCCTCATTCTCAAAAGCTGATTGAATGTGTTTCACGCGATAGACAGGAACATTTCTTTAATGAACTTGCGCTGACTTCTCCAAATCAGGTTTCCTTACTTCATTCATTCATACACGATTGTGTTACCGTCTTATAACGCCGGAGCCTGTGAGATATTTCGTGTGTGAAACAATCTCGAACTAACAGGAGTCAACCTCGAGGAAAAATCCGGAGCCGGAGTCTCGTTAGGCAGTCCGAAGTTTTATTCAACTTCGCCCTGCCAACTCCTGCGACGGCATCGTTGTCCGAACGTATCAGCCTAGCTGTTCCTTTGGTTCCGGTAGTGCCATGGAGAGGGAGCACTTGCTGCGTGGGCAACAGCTAGTTTTCCACTTTGAACTGCCCTCGCGTACATTCTTGATTCAAGTTAACACGTGCCATCGATGGATTTTACGCATTCGTTCCATAGGAATGAGTAAACACCAACACCAGAACTTGCCAACGCGTTAACGCTTACCTTCGGTGTTCATGAAAAGACTCAATGTAACCAATCGTTACCTCTGTTAAACGAGGTTGTCATTGGATATTGGATAGATTCATCAAGTCTTCGCAATTTATTGTTGATTGAGTAGATGGATTTTATGGGGTTCTGGGTTCTCTTGCAAATCACAGCTGTTTCCAACGTCCTTCATAAATGCTGTGTAATCATACCACAATTCGTTCGATCATTGCAATCAGTACGAATGACAAGCGCAATCGTTTTGACATATATTTTCTGCTTTATCCTACCTTTACCCAGATCTCAGCGATTCCTCTCAAAATGGCTGGCTGATCTCGATGTTTCATCGATTTATAAAAATCCGTCGTTTATTGGAGATGCTTCACTTGCACATCGATCAGGTTTCCCCAGGAAATGAACAAGATCACTCCAGCACACCTCCGGTTGATGATGATCCTTTGGGAGCTTGGCTAAGTCGTTCCAATGATAGCACACAATTCAACACAACACACACACAACCCACCAATCCTCTTCAATATGCGTATCTTTCTGCTGGTAAGATTTCATTATTAATCATTATGCTTTTTTGCATTCAAGAGGCAATCTCTGGCACAGGCCTAGGATTAGTGCTCAAATTTAAAGAAGCGTGTACCGAAAAACGAACTGCCATATATCACTTCATGGATATAATACATGGCCCTGAGGTGTGTGATCATCAGGTGTGTTCAACCATTGATATCTGAGCGTAATCTTTGGTGTCTGATATAATGACCGAGTATCTCGCGCTGCAGTCCGACGGCGTACAGTTTGGAGTTTTTGAGGGTGAAAACATAACTGAATAACTATCCTGCCTCCGATCGACGCACGCAGTCTGGCATGCTTCGAGAGATAGACGAAGCCATCTAACCGACTCGGGGGACTAGCAACACAAATGCGAAAGCTCATTAGCAAAGGAATGCACGTGTTTCATTGTGTTTATATGCGTGATATTCACTAAATTAGCACGAACAACAAAAATGCAAAACCGCATAGTATGATATGAAAACACAATCAATAATTCCACTTTTCTACTCTATTTGCAGTGTCTCTCATCCCGGTTCTAAACTTGAGCTTAGAAGGCCCTAGGAATATGTTGTTTGTCATCACACCGTTTGTTTTCGATTAACAACGAACGAAATTTTCGAAACGTTCGCACATACTTGCCACGTCGACGGAAGTTGTTCTCACTCGACAAAATCGAAACAGTTCATCAATCAGTTTCCATTGAGTTGGTTGTGCTTTTTTACACAATACGGACAGCCCAGAGTCACAAAACTTAATCGACATGATTATATTATTCTGTAGACCTAGCTGGTCACAGGCTATACACGTTGATTGACCCTGACTGAAAGAGAAATAAAAAAGAATGGCAATGAGACTTCAGCGTGTTTCCACATGCCGATGGCAAATCAATTTAGCACGGTGTTAGCTCTGCAGCAGAGAAGTTCTGCATGATTGCACATCCGTGATTTAGTGTGCTGAATACTTATATCTCACCTACCCTATTGCGCTATGCTCGAAAATGTCATTTCAAGGTATATTAGATAGTGATGATGGAGTCTTTGAGAGTTTCGCCACTGTGAACTCGCTGGACCAACATGTAGTCATTCACGTCACGCAGTACGTTGCCTGGCTCAAAAGTTTTGATATCATGGCTGGAGTGCGACTTTTCGTTTAATACTTCATGGTTTCCAAACCCTAAGCAGGAAACTGAAACAGCGTTAAAGATTGACGGAGCATGTATCCGTTAGATAAGAGAAGTCCGTGAAGCGTAGCAATCTAAAGTTAGATTGGATTACATGAATGAATCTATTATAAACGCATAGCAAACTATATGCCTATGAGAATAACGAATGACGCAAACACCACTAGTATGATCAACGCATACGATCACTTTACAAGACGTCATGCTGACGATGCCATCTAGTTTGGTGACGAAGTTGCAAGTATTTTTTTCAACATCTAACTTATTGACGAATTTCTGCAAGCCGCAACTAAAACTGGTTTAAAAAATCGATATATTTTATTCTCAAAGTATCGTTCGAACGAAAATATTTCAGTCCAATCCATTTTCACATCGATTAAATTTTGCCATCGTGGATGTAAATCACTGTTTGATTACATTGTTGCTTCAATATTATTTAGCCGTAATCCGTACGAGTCACTGGGTAATTGTAAACCAAACCACCTTCACTTGTTAGGCCCCAGCCTTGAAGGAATGCCATCTCGCTTGTTCAGCCTGACATCCACCCCGCGCTTGATCACACTCGAAGGCACATCGCACCAGCTTGAGCAATACTTGGATTTGTGGGACGAATTGGAAAACGAACATTTCAAGACCCAGCTGCTTACAAGCATTGACAACGGATTGCTGAATGCGCTAAATCAATCAGGCGCACCCCCTAGGCAAGTGACTAAGTTGCAGGTTGATTGACATTGTTTTTTAATTTGCTGTGAATCGTGTGCATATTTCAGTATGTGATTCTGGTATCCCGAGTGCTAGTGCTCCGAAGTTGATTATCTGTAAGGATTGGTTGGCTGTTGGCCTCCATCGGTGGATATCGACCATGGATTTACCTCTCAAGCGCATGATGGTTTTATGCTCCGCAGCTTTTAGAAGGACTAAATAGTGACAAACTCTACATCAGTGTTCACATACTGGGTCTATCGGCGTCATTTGCACGCCGGCGGCCTGATATGCGTTCAGGAGCCAAGAGCTGTATCTGCTGTTCCGCATCTTGGACATGGCACCTTACACAGTGACTCCGAGGTGAGCGGTCAAGACCAAATTCTTCCAAACTCGTAAGGTCGATGCCGAGATATTTCATTTATCTTTTGCAAACATTTTTGTACCGCATTTGTGGTTTGCCAAAAGTTAGACTTTCCGATTTCAACCCACCAGAGTGGATCTTTCGGAATACGACCATTTTCCATTTTGTACAGATGACCCAGACAGCGTAGGCGGCGCCGTCGTAGTACAGTAGTAGTGAACATGCTCTGTAGACCAGCTTTTGAAAGCATTTCAGCATTAGATATTTTGTTCATCCACGATACGTTCAAGATACGGTGGATGTTTCGTAAATGGACTACGTTGGCATAATAATGGAATCTAAAGGCACTTAAGCAAACAACATATTAATTCCCAAAATAACCAGAAATCTAAATGGATTTGGCTAGTCCGCTACGTAGAATGGGCAACCCTTCTTTAGCTCTGTGTATAACAATAAACGTACAGCGCTTACTTACGGGAAACAAATGTCAGAATGGGATTGAATATGTTTGGGAACTATTGTGTAGTCATAATGGAAATTGCTAAGACAGGCGCTCGGTACTAATACAAACGTAAGTAGCTAATATTAATCTAATAGTCAATTTAATGTGTTGCTCACATCCCCATCCCCTAATAGTCAATTGTTTAACGTTAACTTCATTCTTTATGCAGTTTTACACATGTGAGCCACAGTGTTAGCCGACCTTGACCGTGTTCACTTGTATCAGATTGATGAGAATACACAACGTATTCGACAAATCGAACACTTATCCTGGCGATGGGTACGTGATGTGAATCCATCCTAGGTTTACTGTAGTCTGTTTAGCGGTAAGGTGAAAGCAGAGGTGATGTGTGGAATGTTCCTTGTCCTCACCTTTGGTCTGAAGAAGCTTCGGTGACAAAGCGAAAAAACGGCACTAACGGGAAGCGAGTGTTATAACTTACAAACAAGATGTGATATCAGTTGAAATACGAGTCCTTGCAATTGAAGTCAACGTGAGGTTAATTTAGCAATCGATGCACTCCAAGTGGATAACCGAAAATGAGGTCTTTTGTCAGAGAGAAAAGATAATGGCAACTTGGGCATTCTTGCAAGAAACATTTCAATTTGTTATAAGAATCGATCGAATTGATTCTGGAGCGTCTGTTCGGTCCTCTGTGTCTTACGTATTTCGACCATTTATGCAGCTTCGATGAAGCTGAACAACTAACCACCGATTAATCTTTCTCGCCTAATTTTCCACAGCGTCTCGGAATTTCGTGAACTTTATGGTTTAGCCTGCTCCTCCTACCCCGTGGCATTGAAGGAAAGCTTCGTCCCTTGACTGATTGTTTTTGACTTGTACATTTGATGCATTTGTGTAAAATAAAATTGTGTGATCTTAACATACCTCGTACCGTTGTTTAAGATAACCGGTTGTGGATTTGCAGTCGTAATAAAGGCAGTGGTGATGACGTTCAAGGGTGCATTCCCCGGGTACAATTAGCATGTGATCCCGATTGAATTGTTATCTCCATGCTCGGCATGAATTAACATGAACACAAACCGGAATATCACCCCACCAATCATCTTACTGGAGTCTGCTTTTCTTTGTGATATTGATCCATGTGATGCGATTAGTTTAGCTTTAGAACATCAGATCACGCCATCCAAGGGTGTTAAATGCGCAGATAGCATCATGCTAAATCGATTCGCTGCCGCTAGTGAGCGGCATGAGGACACATTGGAGTGTGACTCTTATTTTATTTTCATTCTCATATCAGTCGAAGCCCAGGAAACCTGACGGTATCATAGCCCGCGTGCAGTCGTTAGTAATTCTGTAAACTTTCCGAGACTTGCGATACAAAAATGCGGCTGGTTCAGATTGGAAGCGCACAAGGACATTCATATTTTCAAGGACGACGAGAATCATCTTCGAGTCTAAAAGTGTTTGTCGAATGTATCCCGAATTATTTTTCAAAACCACAGAGCCGACGCTTTGCACACGACGTAGATATCATTGACAAAGATTTTGCTTACACACTTCTATTGTTATATGCTCAGGAAATGAGTATAGGTTTACGTACAGGACCAAATTTGACGAGGAACGTAATTACACTCTGCGAAAATGTGGGCAGTAGTCACAAACAATCGACTATATGGACGGCACGGGACGTATTAGATTTGAAAAGAACCCATTGTGCAGCTACAACGAATCTTTTAAGAGACCCCCAAAAACCAAGATATATTGTCTTGGCGTTCCGTGTTTGTTAAAACAAAGGAAATTCTTACAAAGTACCACGATGTTCAAACACAGAATCACAAAGTGATTCCTGGTCAAGTGCTCACAAAAGAGATTATGTTTGGTTCTTTGTAAGAACCCTATAAAACGGCATACAAGTATAACTTTGTTTACCACTGTTTCAAGGCTCACTGAACGCGTGGTGTAAGGGATGGGGATGTGAGCATCACAATACAAGCACCTCGAGCGCTTGACCAGGAATAACCTTTATTCTGTGTTTGAACATCGTGCATAAATAGGCCGTGCACACAATTAATTTCTCCACACATGCTTGCTATTAAATATTTACACTATCTCTGGACCAAATGCATCATTTTTTCGTATCAACTGAAGCGAATTTTGGACGTGCAATTTTGAACGAATTACGAGATTGTTGTGAAACTTTTATCTCGAAACTATTGGTTACGGCATTTGCTCATAAACTGGATCATATGTGGAAATTATCAATCAAGACGGACAAGAAACATCGTTCAGTCGACAAAATGTAACTTGATGTCGGGACCTGTTTGTCGATTCTTTTAAAAAATGTTTGGTAAAATTAGTGTAACTGCTGAAAATTCGTGGTTCTTTTTAAGAACCCTATAAAACAGTGGCATACATGTATAACATTGTTTACCAATGTTTCAAGGTTGACTGAACCTGGGGATGTGAGCACCTCAATATATTGGCCATCCTTATTATGTTACACGGGTCTGGTGTCGGACAGCTTACCATTTTTATATAACATGGACCACAGAAAATTTCCCATAGGAGAGCATATTTCTCGCGAGGAGTAAGAAAAAAGAAGGCATACGCTATTGTACGAAAAATTGATAAACTCAATAAAACGATCGACCGCTAAACGAATAGAAAGGCCCCTGGGGAGGACGCAATCTCACATGAGCTCATCAAACAGTGTAAAACAGTTTTAATACAGCCACTTCATCGATTGCTTCTTCAGTACTGGTAGGTGTCCCACAAGATATCCGAGACACATTTTTTAAGAATAAGGGTGATAGAGGCGACTGCAACAATTACCTAGGAATCACTCTTTTAAATGGAGTAAATGTTTGCTAAAGTTTTAAAGATGTGTCTACAGAAAATATCTGATAGAGTTTAGTCGAAATCTCAATGGGGTTTCCTCAAGAAAAGATCAACCATAGACATGACCTACGTGAGACAACTTCAAGAATAGTGTCGGCAACAGCGAATGCCATTATATGCTGTTTTGTTGATTTAACGAAGGCATTCGAATACGTCAGCAGAAAGTGTCTTTTCGAAATGCTTGATCTTATAGGTTGCCCTAGAAAACTGCTCAAACTTTCACACTGGCATGAAGCACTCAGTCCATTTTAACGGTGTCAGTATAAAACCTTTTGAAATTCGCAGAAGCGTCAAAAAAGGATGTTCCTGCTCCCACGCTTTTGGGCACTTTCTTTCTCTGCTGTTAAAGCACGCTTTTAGGACAACAACAGATCTCTTTTCAACCTGAACCGTTTGAAAGTGCAAAGCAAAGCAAAGTATGGAATGTGCTCATCCGTGACTTGCTGTTTAGCTGGAGGCCGAAGTCATCATTGCTCACTTCAAAGGGTAGCTCTGGTCGCTAATGAACTGTTTTTTCATAGGCTTTCAAAGACTTTAAGTTGACAATCAGCACGAACAAGGTCACAGTCTTGTGCCAAGGGACTGTATCACCTATCAACACTGCTGAAAACCGTCAGCTTGAACCAATACAACATTTCGAATAGTAATCAAAGTAGTATGCTACCTTGGTCGAGCAACTGTAAAAACGACAAAAAAGTCTATTTCAAGGTCAAGATATCGGCGAGTTCAACATGATAGAGAAATTGGTAGTTGTTTTGAAATTTATTTAGGAAAACGGCGAGTCCGATTAGCATAATAACTCTTGTCTGAAGAAACAAATAATCGATATAAATGACGAGCACATTTGGAGACTGGTAATCCATTCGACGACAATCATGCTTTTGTTTTAGCGCGCGATATTGTCTTGTTTTGTTGCGAATATTTCTTGACATCTTTACGGGACATGGTGATCTTATTGCGGCATCCTTTCCCACCTTCCCAGTGAGCCGAGCGCGACCCACACAATGCTTTGCCACAGCGAACACAAGGTTTTGTGTTGGAAAATGGTTGTTCTTTGGCACAAAATCCACAAATCATACGCGTGGCCATTTCCATCTCGTGACCATCCACAGCTGATTGATCGTGACACACATCACATGGTTCCGCTCGACCGCAGCACGGGAATCTAGTGGAGAGATTTAATTCATTTACGTATGTATGGCATGAAATCACAAGCGTGATCCAGGCAAAGTGCCTTACAGTCAAAGTCTGCACATGGGCTACGATATTGCCAGGTTGCCCAGGCTTAGACAGATATGGGAAAGGAAAATAGAAATGGCAGTGAGACTTTAGCGGGTTTTCGCATGCAGCTCACTACCGGTGGCAAATCAATTTAGCACGGTGTTAGCTGCACAGCACAGAAGTGCTGCACGATTGCACATCCGTGCATTAATTAGATGGGAAATTATTACTGGTTTTGCCAAAACTCAAGGGCATAACGACGGATTAATGCAACCAAGTTTGTAAATACGTTTACGCTGTTGAATCAGATACTCGATGTATGAATCTGCCACGATTAAATCAACGAAATGGCGCATCATCAACACTAAGGAAAAGACAACCTCAGTAACTAAGATGACAGCTGACTTTAACACAACGGTGACAGAATAATAACCTCGTAGATAAGCGATTCGAAAGCCACAAGCGAATTGAAAAAGGAATTCGATCAAGATTCGTAGCGAAATCAGCAACCAACTTCGTTGGAGCTATCACTATCATCTATCATAACAAGCTTCATCTGCGAAAACATCCGACAGCACATTGTTACCAATGTCTCTACAAAGACGATTACAGCAAAACATACTTTTGACGTTATCTTTAACTGGGCTTATCATTGGTTCGCGGGCCATTAATTACTACATGGAATTTAATCATTTAGTCATCCAGTTGTTTAACCTGACATGATTTACAGAGCATGTTCACATTACTGCGACAGAGAAAGAGAAAATTCATTTGAACAAATAAAACGTTCTCGTTCTGAGAAACAGCCGTATTCCAAAAGAAGTAAACTATGAGGAGTTGAAATCAGGAAGCCGACATTTAGGTAGGCTGCACTTGCGGGACAAAGACATTTTCAAAAGAGATATAAAAGCTCTGGATATTGATCTAACGAGTTCGGAAGAACTTTCTATTGACCGCTCACTTGTAAAGCAGAGTACAAATAATAAAACTGCAAGCTGGGGGAGAACAGGTACTGCGTTCGGCCACTGAACGTACATCAGACCGAAATCGTGCACGCGCCGCTGACCGACCGAGTTCTGCTCTCCACAATAAAGGCTATAGGGGCGATTCTTACTCTCGAATCCGTCTGTATAGTCAACAAATTGAAACGGCGTGAAGCATGAGCGAAGGTGGCTAGCAGAACACTCACAACCGGCCGGATGCACGGATGTGCAACCGTGCTGTGCTGCTAACGCCGTGATAAATTGATTTGCCACCGGGAGTGAGCTGCATGCGAGTACACGCTGGAGTCTCACTGCTATTGCTATTTTCCTTCCCCTTAACTGTCTAGGCCTGGGCAACCTGACAGTATCTTAGCCCACGTGCAGTCTCTGACTGTGCAGCACTTTGCCCGGATCAGGCATGTGATTTCATACATCATACATACATACACAGCCGGCCTCATGGAAAGCCGCTATTTAATAAGCAGACTGGTATGGTTGAGGACATTGATCAGTCGCTGCACTAAACAGATCGTCGTGTCCTTATTAGCGTCAAGCTAGAAGATGGCTAACCGGTATAAACTTAATTATACTCAGGGGCTTGTATTCGATGGTTCATTAAACTTGAATATAAAGACGTTCGAGATACACCCTAAGTAATCTGTACATTGTTGATCATAGTTGCAAATATTTCAAAGGATTCGACGACCTTGGTGGAAGGAATATGTCTTTACGAGTGAAGCGCAGCTTTAAATCAACCAACCTTTGTTGAAAGTTTAAGCTTTCAAGCCAGATATTGTGCAGAATCAAAGTTGGAATTAATTACAAAGATCTCAAAACTTACCGAAGCCAGCGGTGACTTTTGCGGTAATGCTTGCAGGTTCCTAAGTCGGGTAAGGGGACACCGTCTTGGATAAGCTGTTGCTGAGCTTGATTGATTGCCCGCCGTACTTTTCGTGAAAGCATGGAGGCTTTCTCGTTATCTGATCGGTGAAACGCATTTGTAACTACAAAACAATAAGAAAAGCGTGTAAGCGTTGTTTCAACGAAAACGTGGATGTGAGTGTTAGGAAAGCAACCTTCTAACGGATTACCTGATTGACCAAATTGTTATGATGGATGAATCGTAGATGTTCAGCAGAGACAGTCGTTGCGTTCTATTAATCTATGCGTGGTCCAAACCCAACAGTCAGGAAAACAGAACAAGACCGGAATGGAACGTGGATCGGGAGTCCAAGGTCCAAGCGTCCAGTGTGTGCGTTTGACTGTGGGCATGGTTTGTATTTAAGTGGCAACAACTGAGTGAACGTGTGAGGGTACAACATAATCGTGGGACAGTGCATAGTGGGAACGATGGAAGTTGGTTGTCATGGGCGAGTCAGACTATTTCTTTGCGTTGCAAATCTGGGTCAATCAGGTAATCCGACTTCTTTTATACGTTAGCAGGGTGCCCTCCTAACAGTGAGATATTGCAAAAAATATGAACTGAGGGTTTTGAATCTGATGAAACAAGACGTTGCTTTGGTTGAAACAGTTTATCTTTGTTTCACCTCATTTTCCGACTAAAATGAAGAAAAAACTCTGCTACCGTCGTGGAATTCCGGTAACTTCCTTGCGCGACCTGGTGGGGTTCAGATGCTCCTGCTTATCAGTTGTCTATTCAAGCGTGATTAGCTACCTATGGGGTTAGGCCAAGGTTGTAGCGAGAGCTTTTCATATGACGACATGTCAGTTTGTTCTCTGTATACGTGCGGTAGATTATTGAGGATGGAATAAGCGACCATATGAACAGGAACTCACCACGTTCATCAGGACGATTGACCATTTGCAGATGCAGCCCGCTGAATGCTAGTCCAATCAACGAATGACACGTGGTACAACGTTTAGTCGCACGTCCACCACCTTCTACTCCCTGAATAGAAAACAAATAGGATCGTTTCTAGCATGCCAATTATTGCCTACTAGACGTGTTATTAGTAATCCACAGATATGTTTCTTGCTTTTGAATGTAGCTATTTTAATAATCGCCGCAGATTATTCACCTACAATCCATGGCACACTCGCTAATGAGCCAACATGTTCAGTTAGCATGAAACAAAAAACGTCTACTGGGGTGCTACGTGTACAGGAATAGAGATATAAATTAACATACTGCAAATTTTGTTGCTTTGTTACACTCGATGCAAGTGAGCATGAACTCGGATAGTTTGGGTGGAACATCATCAGCCACGCAACCTTCAAGTTGAAAAGAGCCCGATGAATTGCTGAACGGATGCAGGAGATCCGCTTGAAAGACGAGATTCATTGATTGGCGGCATCGAGCGCAGGTTGAGGAGTGCGGGGGAGCTGAACGCAAGTGACCTGGCGACGGTACAGAACCATGAGGAAGGGTGAAAATCCAATCAAATGCGAGGGAGCAACGAGTGCAGTGAAGATTCACAGCCAACCGACGATGCACAGCAGTTCCAGCCTTTCCAAACAGGTGCATGTCATTCAAAAACAAACGCTGTGTGGCTTTAAGTTTTACGGGCGCTTCAGATTCAGAGGGCTTGAGCAATTCTTCGAGTAGATTTTTGTCCAACGCGAAATCTTTATCGGCCTCGGACTTCTCCGATTGTACCTCCTTGAACTGTTTTTGAACGTGACATTCAAAGTCGACTGGCGACTCGGCAGAGGTAATGCTCTCACTCGATGACGAGACACTGTCGAATATTTCTCCAAGTAAAAGGTTCTCAATTGAAGATGTGCAGTCTTCAACGTAATTTGTGTCACAAGCACCTTTGCTAACCACACTTGGAGTTGACCCAGGAGGACTTGGAGTGGTCGAACGAAGTTTCGTTTTTTCCGTGAATGAACGTTCAAGAGAGGAATCGCATTCCCCAAGAAGTTCAGCTTTGTACTGCAAAATATGTAGATTCGGTTGACGGATAGCTAGGTTAGCGTGACGTATTAAGTAGCATGCGACTAACTCACTTTTCGAAGACCTTGTGTGAATAGATCCTCTAGGTTTCGATCTAGCCAGCGTAAAAACGGACGCATATACATTTCTGTACCATTTTTCTGCCTAATTTGCTTGTGCTTGAACGAAATCCATGATTGAATGCATGTGTTTAAATGTCTGCACGTAAAATAACATACAGGCAATTTGCGAAACTTACTTGACAAGTGTTTCCGGAAGAAAATCTTTTGGCAAAACGGTGATTTTCAATGGATCCACCGGGTACATCCGAGGTATGCAGATGCTCAAAACCACTTCACGAACATCGTAGGCCTAAGAGTCAAAAATCATGGTGATGTGACAAGGGACAATCGAAATGGTTACATAACCCGGGATGTAAAAATCGGACAAGTGTTCAATTTAGAGAGGAACACAACATGTGATTGATTACCGTACCATAGTGCATTTGGGGGCAGAAAGTCTTTCAGAGGACCGAGCATCAAACTGATTCGAGAAGGCAAGAGTTTAATAGAACATTTAAATCCAACATTCATGAGCAATAGTGTCGGAAACATCATTCAAGGCGAACTACAACCCGTTTGTTCTTGATGAAAAGGCATGAAAATATATATATTTTGCCAGACCCATGGATTTTACTCCATCTACACGTAGATTAACTTATCAAACTGTGGGTTAGCTTCCTAAGGTGCAGAATGCTAGCGTATTTCCGTACGTACATCAGAGCTAGTTGCATCATCATCATCACAGACAGCATTACACCGGTAGCGCGTACCGAATGCTTGACTGCCACAACCATGAAAAAGTAAAATCCTAAAAGATGGGGAAGGGTGGGATTCTATAGAAGAGTAAGCAAAAACAAACTGGGAAGAGGTGCCTACACCTCGAATGGAACATGCATTCAAACAAGTTTCGTGAACGAGTAGAGCGACATCAGCATGGCAGATTCCTTGCGACATTCCCTGTCATGCATCATAACAAGCTTTTCTCGTCACTCCGCTTGACAACATACAAGGTTAAGCAAACATTCCAAGAAGATGCTTAGTGCAAGACGGCCGTCGAACACGGTTTCGAGCTAGTTGTAAATCAAGGTGTTGGCTGCGCAGTACAGAAATACCAGAGGATTACACACCCTTGCACATTTTCACTTCTCAAGTAGGTATAACGTTACCGGGTAAAGTAAGCCTTAAATAATAGGAAAAAATGAACATTGAAGCCACGTTGTATACAATCGTGAGTGCTATATCTTCACCGAATGTTACGTACCTCCGTTTGAAGGTGGTGCAACTTACCCAATCAGGATCAGTCGACGAAAAACGAAGGTAGAATAATCGACCCTCAGAACAGTCAACTTCACTCAATTTATCCGAAGTGAACATTTTCAACAGACGCTGGATTTCAATATCTTGAAGTCGAGAAATTTCCGATTTTGCAGTGCCACCGATTAGAAGATGCTTGTCCGGGCGCTGCATCGGTACCCTCACCGAACGCGAGATAGGCTCACGGTTCAATTCAACACCGGAACTGACACACGTTTCAGAAGAATTGATGGAATTTGTAAGACCCTGGTTAGAAGATCGACGATAAACTGAAAAACTCAAGTTTGCGGATCGCATGGAAGCCTTATATTCTGCCAGTGTCATCTCCGATCCCGTATTTCCTTCCAAGTCATGCGAGAAGGTACATTTATCGCCGTATTTACACTGACCGTTCAAAAAGAAGCGACAAAGCTTCCGTTCAAGTGGAAAAGAAATTCGCGCATGGGATGGGTCATGCCAAAAATGGCAATTGAAGCCATAGTGGCATCGACCACCGGAACAGAATTCGCGACATCGAACTGTTGGATGGGCGAAAGGACAACGATCTCCGTTGATGCAACTTCCAGCCTGATAGAAGCGACAAACTGGCGGGCGACTCATATAGTAGGAAGCATAACAATGTTGGCCACGTCGTTACAAAATGCTATAACAATAGGGAAAACAATAACGATTGAATCGAATACATGGAAGTATATTTACCGAAATGCGTGCGGTTCCCGAAGAAAATAAACTACCTCCATTAGTTTTAACAAAAAGCATATTGGCTGAGAAAAGCAATTGAAAAGCAGAAATTGGATGTTTTGTTTTAGGTGTTCACCTGGAATCATCATCATAAAGAAGCACAAGTCTGGAGCCAGATAAAGTGTCAAGCAAGAAACAGGAAAAGCAAATAAGCAAGCGCGCGAACAATGGAAAGCAGGCAAGCGGAATATGCAAAGCAAATGCGCAAAAACAGCTTGTTTTATAGTTTGACTGCATGCGATTTTGTTTTTTTGTTCATCAAATTTAATATGATAATATACCGGATAAAAGATTAGGACACATAATAAAATACACTGGTGCCACTTACTTCGGTTTGCAACCATATCTCGTAAGGTTTCCAGCCAACTATTAGGTGGACATCACCCAGGCAAACGAATACGCCTAACTGGGCCTAGCGCTACGGTGGGTTTTTCATCCAAACGCGCCAAGTCATGGACTGGTAACCCTATCGTTTCCCCAAGCTTCTGCCAGGCTCGGCGAATAAGGCCCAGTATGGTAAACGGTGAGGAGGCATTCTTAAAACATCTCCCAACCATCGCAAACGAGCAAACATCAGCTTTTCTATCAGTCCATGGTCACTTGGTCCTAACACCCGCTTGAGCACATCTATATTTGTAACGCGATTTCAAAAACAGAAAGCCGACGGAAATCTTCAGCTCGCATAGACCAGGTTTCACAGTCATAAAGCAGTGTAGCATGCACCACTGCGTTGTACACTCGGCCTTTAGTATGAAGTGAAACATCACGTCGACGCCACAAGTGGCGAAGGTTAGCAAACGCTACAGCCGCTTTCAGAAAGCGTTGTGAGATCTCGTCGTCGACACAACCCCCAGCGGAGATAAGGTTAACAGCAGATAGCTAAGGTAAACAAAGATGTCGACCAATTCAAGATTGACATCGCACACAGTTAGGTTTGGAAGAGAGCCGCCCCAGTCATGGATAAGTGTTTTACACTTGTTAGGCGCAAAGCACATGCCATTCCAAAGATTGTCATAGCCGGGGGTGGCAGTGGGGATAAGCTCCCACTGTTTATAAAATGCTCCCATATGGCACGCGTCTCAAATAGCCTCTGACAACCAAGTCCAGCTTCTGGCCTGCACGAGTGGCTCCCGAGCCCGGCGGAACTGCTTCTACCAACAGGAGAAGGGGCGAAGGCGAGTGACTGGCGCCTGAAAACCAGTTTGCTTCGGGCAGATGGAGCTCGTTAGCCTGGGAGGGAATTTCATCTAAGGGAAAGAAAACCCTGATTTTAGACCTCCGCTGCCTTGCGGGATACCCGATCGTGGTGAAGGCTTCGGGAGAAAACCCTGAGGAAAACCCTGGAACAGAGTCTGGTAGACCACCTCTTTCTGGCAACTCCCTGCTGCCTTGCAAGTCGCACTCGGTTGTGCAAAGGCTAGAGAAGCTGACTCGAACAAACGCCGAGTGGTGCTGGGGACGCCGCTTTGTACCCAAATTCCCAAGAACCTTCTTTGAAGCCGACTCATCCTCCAGGAGGAGATAGTCGCACAAAACAAAACAAAACAAACATGCCATACCTTGAAGCTTCAAGTATCAGGTGGTCCGAGGGTTGTTGCATTATATGGTGGCCATCTCCCAGAAGTGATATGTCATCCGCATACTCTAGAACCGTAGCTCTCTCACCCGGCAGAAGTCCAACACCTGCACCCACCGGACCAGCTAAAGCTTTACTTAGGAACTCGTTGATCGCGAAGTTAAAAAGGAACGGCGAGATAGGGTAGCCCTGCCGTACTTCGATGGAAATATTGAATGAGGACGACATTTGTCCGTACGCTCGAACACTGCCGGAAGTTTGGAAATATAATGCTTTCAAGACCCAAACAAACCTCGGGCACTCTATGTCTCAGCAGACAGTTCCAAAGACTTTCGCGACCGATTGAATCGAATGCCGCTCGGATGTCAAGGAATACCACGATAGTTGGTCTACGAAATGCGTGGCGCTGCTCCAATAACTGACGGAGTGTGAAAATTTGATCTATGCACTCTCGACTGGCACGAAACCCATTTGCTCCTCACGGATTTGCTCTTCCCGTTTGATACTCCATCGGTGAAGCAGTATTTTAAGAGCTACTAAAATGAGACTGATACCCGATTATCTTCACAGAAATCGCGCCGTCCCTTTTTGAAAATCAGAGCAATTACTGATTCTCTCCAAGGGATCGGAACGCGTTGCTCAGCCCTTGTGATGGTGAACAGCGCTTGAAGTTTGCAAACTAGAGCGAAACTGCCACCCTTGAACAATGACGGTACCAAAGCATCAGCACCTGATGCCCGATGGCGCTAAAGGCTCCGGAGTACATCGTAAATCTATAATTGAGTCGGATTAGAGAGAAATCTACCATGGGGTACGGTATTCTGTATCCTCGAAATAATTGGGTGCAGAAGGCCAGTTAAACGGTGTCTCAAAATATTGTGCCAATTGCTCCGTGCGCCTGTGCATGTTAAAACTGGCGAGCTATCTGCTTCACGTATCAGCTCACTGATGCCTGGTCGCCCGCTTCCAGTAGTTCTGATGTGTTGGAACAATTTTCTGAAATTGCATGCAGCTGAAGCAGATTCCATTTCCGGAGCCTTAGAACTCCACCAATATTCCCTGTCGGTTCTCAAACTGGCAACAAATTTACGTTTAATAAGCCTTCGTGACGCATCATGTATGCTATCAGCAGAAAGCAACCAACGTTGGTCCATTAATTGAAGAATTAGCAGGAACCCAGTGTTGAGCTACACATGAAGTCAGCTTACAACTATCAAACGCGGTTTGTATACCACTCCATTGTTAATCGATACTATATCTGGGAACTCCATAAAGATGTAAACTGAAATTGACCTGAAACACTTTGAGAACTGGGAGATCATTAAGTCTGGTAGCATTCAACTGCCATGTAACATTTCTACGTTTCCTGCAAAACGTATTGAGAGCTTGTCGTGAATCTACTTTATACTTTTGAACAATATTGATTATGTATACATTCTTCTTCGAAACTGTATAACTCCTCTCCATTTCAGCTGTCCTATTGGGATTCTAGACGAGTAAAGCGCTATATCTGTAAATCGTTTCGTTCTACCTGACTGTTGTGATTCTATACACGCGTTACAATTTACTCGTCTAGAACGGAAACTTCGAAACAAGAAATCCTATTTCAGAAGGATTTAATACTAAAACCGCAACTATTCGACGCCGACCCAAATTCACCCGATGCTGATAAACGATGGCATCATTGGTTCAAAACTTTCAATACCTACTTGAAGTCCGTAAATTCTAGCAGCTTGGATAAGCTTGACACGCTAGTACATTTTGTCAACCACTCTGTTTATGATTACATCGCTGATTGCATCGATTACGAAACAGCAGTAGATATTTTGAAGAAGATATATATCCGACCCAAAAGTATTGTTTTTGTCCGTCATCTTTTGACTACTTGTAAACAAGAAGTCGGTGAAATTGTTGATCAATTTCTTCAGAGATTGAAATCATTAGCTAAAGATTGCGAGTTCAAATCAGTTACCGTTTTAGAACATTGCGATGAATCAGTACGAGAAGCTTTGATTTCCGGTCTGCAATCAAGCACAATTCGGCAGAAACTACTTGCACAGCATGATCTGAGCTCAGAAGAAGCTCATAAATTTGCTAGATCACTTGAGCTTGCTCATAAACAGTCTCAATCATACAATCCTACTCCAAACTTTAGCTGTACAACTTCCGATTCGAATTCTTCTAAATCAATTCGTAATGAACATTCTGCTCCAACTATTCAAACTTGTTACTTTTGTGGTAGAACTAGACATCCCCGTAGAAAATGTCCAGCAAAAGAATCAATTTGTAAAAGTTGTGGCGAAATTGGCCATTTTCAATGTGTATGCAGATCGAAACAATCTACACAAATTTCAAACTGTACAATCAGTCCCTTACTTTTTACAACAAATTCAGCAGCGTCATTGGTCTACTTGTCTCGCGCATCCGCGTTAATAAATGTTAACAAAGTCCGCCTCCATGCCCTATTTGGCACCGGAAGTTCTTCCAGTTATACTACTACTTTACTTTTGTGCGGCTGGCTCCACGGGTGGATTAGCCGGTTATATATCACAATCAGCTGTAAAAGCAAATGACTGGATCGTACATTCTGATAAATCTTCAGTTACCATGGCTTCTACGTCACTCTCATGTGAGACATGTGGATTTTGTTACGTTGATATCCAGTACAACGGTATATCATACAACCGCTTCAGAATATCAGTGCTCCCTAGTCTTTGTACCGATATCCTTCTCGGCCATGATTTTTTAGGCATGCATGACAAAATTGAAATTTCTTTTGGTGGAACCCAGGGTACGCTCGCTCTATGCAGAGTGACAGCGGCTCAAATGACATCACCCGCCTTGTTTTCAAATCTCGCACCTGACTGTAAACCGATCGCTGCAAAGTCTCGACGCCATACCCCAGATGATGAAGTTTTTTCGCAACTGAAATTAAACAATTACAAAAGATGGCTTCATCGAGTCCTTCTAGGGTGAAGAAAGTTTACATTGGCGGTTTGCTGGATACCGTCACAAAAGATGATCTCATGCATGAGCTTTCAAAATACGGCAACGTTGACGACGTATGGATTGCTCGAAACCCTCCCGGTTTTGCATTTGCGCAAGATCTAAAATCGATAGACGCGGAAAAAGCAGTACGAGCGTTAGACGGACTTAACTTATGCGGCTCGCGAGTGCGTGTAGAATTTGCAAGAAAGGATTGTTCTGGCAAAGGATCAAGCTTTCGTGGTTCACGTTCAGTCGCTCGTGGTCCATCGCGTCGCTACGCTTCACCAAGACGAGGAGGAAGGTGTTCGCCTCCTTACGATCAAGAAAATATGTTCTACCCAGATATTGCGAATGCGATGGCTGCAGGATTTCCCTACTGTGCTTATCCACCAGCACTGCCTTTCATGCCACCGGAAGACATCCGTGGCTTCCCTGAATCTCGACGTCATTTATCCATACTGTTTGCGTAACCGCGAAGCCTAACAATCACTGCTGGTTACCTTTTCCTTCAGCCGGAGAAAATGTGAATCTACTTTATACTTTCGAACAATATTGATTATGTATACATTCTTCTTCGAAACTGTATAACTCCTCTCCATTTCAGCTGTCCTATTCTGGTTCTAGACGAGTAAAGCGCTATATTATTATTATTACACAAGTCTTTACAGACGATGTGCCAACAAGTATACCATGAAGAAGATAAATGATGAAAGAAAGGAAAAAAGGAGGATTTTTGTCTGTTTACACATGCCGTTTTTGATCTTTTTAGTCTTTTTTGGAATAAGGGAGTGTCACTGATAAACGGGAACACAAGCATGGAAGGATTCTCGCCACTGGTTCCTTTCTTTTGCCATCACACTGAGTGTTATCAGCCATATATCTTCACGGTCCCTCGGACCCCACCCGGGTAAGCGCAATGTTTCCACGATGGCTAGTGGGGCTGTTAGACGCTTGAGGGTCTTCCGCCAGGTATTCATTTGTCCGCCACGGCGACGTTTCTAATCAGGTCCAGCGAGAGCAAAAAGAGCTAGGCGAGAAAGGCGTCGCTCATTCATACGGAGAACGTGCCCCAGCCATCTCAGCTGGCACATGGATATATGATTGGAGAGTGGCACAGAGTGATCGCCGAGGACTGCCCTCCTGACGTCATCATTTCTGACTCTGTGTTGCCAGCTTAGACAGCTATACTCCACAGGCAGCGATGATCAAACGTCGATAATCGTTGACTATCGGCTTGACGCAGCGTCCACGTCTCGCAGCCATACAGTAGAAATGCTCGTACGGTGGCCAGGTACACTCTGCCCTTCAAGCGTAATCCAACATCGCGTTGGCGCCACAAATGCCGTAGCCCAGCGAAAGCATGGCGTGCTCTTGCAATTTGTGCGGTGATTTCAGCTTTGATATCGCCCCCAGTGGTGATGTAGCTCTCTAGGTAGGTCAATCTGTCAGTCACTTCCAGTTTATGGTCTTCGATCGTCAAATCAAGTGTTGGGTCTGTCCAATCCTGTAGGAACACTTTGCATTTTGACGGAGAGAAATGTAATCCATACAGCGACAACTGATCAACGAGTAGATCCAAAGCGCTTGTATAACGCAAGCATCCTCTCCGAAGAGAGCAATGTCGTCAGCATAGTCCAGATCCATAACTCGTCGACCAGGGAGCAGGTCGATCCCACAATTTGGCAGCTGAGCTGTTGCTGCCTGCATGACATCGTCAATCGCAAAGTTGAAAAGGAATGAGGAGATCGGACATCCTTGACGAACCCCGCTGGAAATGGTAAACTGCTTGGATAAATCAACACAGGCTTTGACTCTGCCGGTGGTGTGGCAGTACAGCTTCTTGAACAGGATTACATACTTCGATTATTATTATTATTATTAGGCACAAGCCTGATCCAGGCAAAGTGCCGTACAGTCAGAGACTGCACGTGGGCTGAGATACTGTCAGGTTGCCCAGGCCTATACAGATATGACAAAAGAAATAGAAATGGTAGTGAGACTCCAGCGTGTATTCGCATGCAGCTCACTACCGGCGGCCAATCAATTTAGCACGGTGTTAGCCACACAGCACAGAAGTACTGCAGGATTGCACATCCGTGCAGACATACATACTTCGATGGGACACCATGGCGAATGAGACAGTCCCAGAGAGCGGTTCTGTCAAGAAAGACGATAATTGTTGGACGTGCCTATTGGTAACGTTGCTCCAAAATTTGGCGGAGCGTGAAGATTTGGTCCACACACCCGCGTCCTCCTCTGAAACCAGCCTGTTCTTCTCGATACTCTGCTTCTCGGTAGCTGTTAAGCCTGGTCAGGATGATTTACGCAAACAGTTTAGAACCACCGGTATGAGACTAATACCCCATGTGATTACCGCACTCTTTCCTCGACCCTTTCTTGAATACTGGGACGATGGCTGACGGTCCCCACGTGCTGAGTATGGTTTCCTCGTTCCAGATCTTTCCGAAGAGCACTGACAACTCACTGCACAAAACGTCGACACCTTCAGCGAATAGTTCGGCTGGTAGGTCGCCTAAACCAGAGGCCTTGCGTCGTCTAAGCTTCATTATGTGTGAGCGAATTTCTGCCTCTGTATGTGGTCCCTGTGGGGCCGGCCACTGAGTGGTGGAGCCACTTGGCCGATCAACAGAGTGGTCGCGGTTGATTGAATTGGCCAGCGAAATGTTCCCTCCAGCGGTCCATTCGCCTTTCTCTGTTGGTAATCAACGACCCATCTGCTTCCGTGATGAGTTCGCTCACGCTGGGCATTCGGGGTCCCGTGGAGCGTATAAGCTGGAACAATTTGCGGGTGTTGCCAACTGCTTGGGCTGCTTCCATCTCGCTTGTCCGCTCTTCCCACCATGATTCTCGGTCCGTTTTGAGACTGGTCTTCAACTGGTGGCGAATTTGCCTGCGCTGTTCATCATATCTTTTCCCCGGAGGTAAGGAACGCTGTTGGTTAATTAATTTGGCTGTAGCAGCAGATATCCAGTTGGAATCTGTTCGCTTGGATGTTCCACAGCTTTCCAGGCCAGCATGATACACTGCGCTTTGGATTTGAGCCCAATGCTCCTCAATATTATCGGGATGGGGTCCGAGTGCATTAGATAAGGTCGTTAGATAGTTCCCTGCCACTGATCTATCTGATAGTTTAAGCGTATCCAGCTTAGATATATCCCTGCCACTGATCTATCTGATATATGTATAAAAGCACAAGCCTGATCCAGGCAAAGTGCCGCACAGTCAGAGACTGCTAGACTGGTAGTTTAAGCGTATCCAGCTTCATGATATTTTTCTTACGCGATCCGCTGAAACGCATAGTTAAGCTTGCACAGACTAACGCGTGGTCTGATGATAGGCAGGTCGACCAATATGATCTGCAGTCTTGCACACTGGAACGCCATCGATAACTGATCGCGATGTGATCAATTTATGTCCAGAGTCCTGTCGAGGGGATCTCCATGTTGCTGACCGTTGTTTGGAATGTCGGAAGTTGACGCTGCTGAGAAATAGGCGGTGCTCAGCACATAGACTCAACAGGCGTTCACCGTTGTCTGATCGAACGCAATCGAGACCATACGGACCACCGAGATGTCGTTCACTTTGTGAAAGGCAGCCAAATCGGGCGTTACGATCACCAGCCAGGATGACAATATCCGACTTTCGTGCTTTACGCAGTAATTCGTCCAGACTTCGGTAGAATTCGTTTTTCGCTAAATCAGCACTGAAGTCGGTAGGGGCGTAGGCTGCATTGATGAAAAGTGCACGAGTGTTCTGCCTGTGTTGACTGATTTTGCACGAGCCACGAAGTCGGACGGCGCACAAACGGCTATTGACAGGTAGCCAGTCAATCAAGGCTGACTCGGCGCGTGAGCTCAGGGCAATACCAACTCCTGCAAGTCCCACTGCCTGGGGCTCTTCATCGCCGGATACACGCAAACGGAACTTGACGCCGGTATTATTCGGTGAGCATAGGTTTATCACACTATTAAAGCCGTGTACGCGCGTTTCTGATAGACAACAGATGTCTACTCTCATCGTTTCTAGTGTACGAGCTAATCCAGCCTGTTGTCCTGTTTGTCTCAAGGTCCTGGCGTTGAATGCAGCTAGCTTGAATGGCATACGGGGTTTCAAGAAGTGAGCACTCCGGCTGGGCTGTTCTGTGTTTGGCAAGCTTGAAGCAGCACCTTGACGAGATTCATTGTTTGTGTGTAATGAGGGGTGTGGGATATAAGGATC
The DNA here is from genome assembly GCA_013407085.1 of Atriophallophorus winterbourni. Taxonomy (NCBI): domain Eukaryota; kingdom Metazoa; phylum Platyhelminthes; class Trematoda; order Plagiorchiida; family Microphallidae; genus Atriophallophorus; species Atriophallophorus winterbourni. The sequence goes on from JACCGJ010018012.1 coordinate 47,966, forward strand.
GGCATGTGATGTAATGTAGCGAAGGTAGTTTTGACAGCAAGTGGTGGCCGAAGTAGATTCCATGGTTCTTGTTGAAGGCGACATACTACCCGGTTGCCAAGGCCGAAGTAGGGGGTTAGCTTAGGGGACCCCACCCGGAGCCTTTGACTCAAAAGTCTTCCCGGAAGGCAGCGGGGGTTTTTCCTCAGGGTTCACTCCCGAAGCCTTTCCCGCGATCGGGTATGCCGCAAGGCAGCGGAGGGTTGGAATCAAGGGTTTCCTTCCCTTAGATGGACTGCCCTCCCAGGCTAACGAGCTCCATCTGCCCGGAGCAAACTGGTTTTGAGGCGCCAGTCACCCGCCTTCGTCCCTTCTCCTGTCAGCAGAAGCAGTTCCGCCACGCGCAGGCTAGGAGCTGGGCTTTGGTTGTCAGAGGCTGTTTGAGACGCACGCCATATGGGAGCATTTTATAGACAGTGGGAGCTCATCCCCACAGCCACCCCCGGCTGTGACAACCTTGGAACGCTATATCTGCGCTATATCTGTCAATCGTTACGTTCTACCTGATTGTTGTGATTCTATACCTGCGTTACAGTGCTAAGCACAGACTAACGCATGATCTGACTCTAGACAGGTGCCCCAGTATGAACGGCAATCTTGCACACTCCCTCGCCACGATTAGCTGATAGCAATATGGTCAATTTGTGTGAACAAGGCCGCCAACGAAGATTTACAGGTGGAGCAGTGACGCTTCGAATGGCGGAAGTTGGTGCTGGCAAGGTAGAGTCTGTGCTCTGAGCACAAGCTAAGCAATCTTTCGTCGTTGTCATTAAGATGACAATCCAGACCAAACCTTCAACCCACGAAGTGCTCGTTTTAAGATAGACACCTGCGTTTATGTCTCCAGCTAAGACAACGATGTCACTCCTCGACGCAAGTCTAATGAGTTCTTGTAATCTTCCATAAAACTCATCCTTGTCAAGTTCAGAGCTACAATTAGTCGGTGCATAGGCAGCAACCACAAACAGGTCGCGGGATTGGTTGCGAAATCGGCCTTTTTGCACGAACCCTGTAGTCTTACTGCACAAAGGCGACTGTCGACTGGGATCCAGTCTAACAGTGCGACCTCAGCTCGCTCACTCCAGACGATTCCGACACCAGCTTGACCAGATACCATGGCATCGTCATCAGTGGACAGGCGTAGATAGTGTGACTTGCGTAAGTTCGAAGGATTAGACAATCGCGTAACTGAGCTAGAGTTATGCATGCGTGTTTCCGACAAACAACATACATCGACATCCAGGCTATCAAGTGTGCGGACCAAGGCTGCCTGTTGTCCGATACTAGCTAGAGTCCGTACATTAAACGCCGATAATTTAAATGGTTCACGCGGGTGGAAGAACGCACTGGAGGCATTCGAAGCAGGCCAAATATTCGAAGTGGCTAAATTGGGAAACCTCGGTGAACAAGTTGCACTTCTGTCACGGCTACCGAAAGAATCATAAAACGGAGAACAGTTAATAAAAAGTTTGCTTGCTGTGTGAGATCATTGAAAACATGAGAGCAGAGAGCGTGGGAGCACGGGATCTATTTTTACCTACATTTTAATAATTGCTCGTGGGCGTGATACTACCCGGTTTCCCAGGCGGAAGTAGGGGTGGCATAGGCGGCCCACCCGGAGCCTCTGGCTAAAAAACCTGAACCACAAGGCAGTAGTTTGAGACTGAGTTTGTCTGACCTCTATCCGTCAACCTTCCTGGTATGAGTACCTCTGCTGGCACCAAAAGACACAATCCAGTATAGATCAATGGTTCATGGAGGTACACAAACCATCGAACCACGTTAAGGTCCACTTTCAGTGCTTTCATACATAAATACATGCATACATCCATACTGTTCAATCACCATTTTTCACTATCACCACCTATATACAAACACCTTAAGTACATTAACTCATCCGCGTCGGGATATGGTATGAAAGCAGAATCCTGATCCTGTCAAAGTGCCGCACAGTCAGAGACTGTTCGTGGGCAAAGATACTGCGTCGAGGCGAATGTAGTAAGTTTGTTGATACACGTTATTGTACCCCACTAAACCCTCACTGTTTTTCAGCCTGTACGATTGTTTCAAATTCGATAAAGCTTTTATTCATGGCCTTTGTCTTTTTACTAGTCGCCTGATCGTTTAAGCTTACCATAAAAACGAATGGAGAAACATTTCTGATAGAGCATCCAAGCAGAAGAGTACAGACTCGAAAACAGTTAATTTGAACATTTTCATACAATGCGAGCAATATAAAAACAGTATGAGTAAGGAATCAGTTATTTTCTCTGAAATTTGATAGTTGCTTGTGGGCGCGATAGTACTCAGGCTACCAAGGTTTTGGGTTAGCTTAGCGGATCTCATATGAAGCTCCTGGCTTAAAAAAGCGTTAGGCCGATGCCTAGTTCATCTTTTAAAAGATGGACAATAAAGGAATATTGAAATATATTGAAACAGTATCTTAGCTCACGTGCAGTCTCTGACTGTGCGGCACTTTGCGGCTGGATCAGGATCAGCTTGCCCATACCATAGTTCATAGTTTAACTATTGACTTAATATTGACTCTCCGTTTTCCGAGAGGCTCTTATATTCCGAGAAAGGCACCTCCGTATATTAACGTTTACAATTAACGCGAAGGTTCAGGATCTTCAGGATCTGGCAGGGTGCTGCAGGGCTGCCTGGTTTCACTGCTGCTTTTCAATTTCACGATCGATATCCGAATCAAAGCTTCAAGTGATCTGAGCCTGAAATAAAAAGCCTAGACTAGCTCTAGGCTCGTTTGCTTGAGTGTAGCCTAAAGATCTGTTAAATATGTGATCGAAAATTTCATGAAACTGGTGGAAAAGGTAAATATAATAAAGATGTTTGATAAAGACACGTTCTGACGCTAGGAGACGGTTCATAATCATGCTTCAGTGATGTTTTTACCGACATTTCTAATGAGAGATTCAGTAACATTGTCTGTTCGTAAGCAGGTAATGAAAAAAGATTGTTATTATGAATGAAAGTCATGAACTTGGAATTACAAGCCTGTAGTCAGTCATATATTACACAAAGGCGAGAAACTGTTAGGGTGCCCGGGCATAGACAAACATGAAAGTGTAACAGCGACACTTCATCGTGTTCCCATGGCAAGTGAATTTAGCACTATGTAACCTGTGTAGTAAAATAGCATGTATGATGTGCTGATTACCATCTACTTGTTTGTGTTAAGTGAAGTATATGATTGAACGGAGCTGCGTGCGGAAACACTCAGTAGTCTCACTGCCATTTTTCTATTTTCCTTTCGTATATTTCTCTAAACCGGGACAACCCACGTGCAGAATTTGACTGCCCAGCAATTCGCTTGGATGGTTTTACGCAAAGAATATCATGCGCATCCAATCTCATTACTACTCGCAAGCATTGGTGTACTGAGCTTGATCTGGACCGCCCAGTAGTCACTTCATTGACTTCAGTGAAGCTTTTGACCGTGTTCCATTTAAATGTCTATTGCTCAAGCTCCGTGGGTTGATATTGAATGTGACCTGGGTACAATTGTGGCACGGTCACTTAAATCCAAGGAGGATACGAACAGAAGAGCTGCTGCCGCAAACCGCACATGGTGGGCTATTAGTCGGTCGTTCTCGGTGATTATTCCACAAATGTTTTGCATTCTTTATTCCAAATAAATGAGACCAGTTTTGGAATATGATTTGCCAGCAACCTATCCACAAACTAAAGGAGAACGTGACCAGCTGGAAAGTGCAAAATCGGGTGATGAAAAGAGTACAAGGATTGAAATCAAATCCTTATATGGAAAGAGTTCAACGCCTCAACCAGTGCTTAGAAGTTAAGAACACTGTGCGCGCGATTTGAAATCAACGTGAAATTTTGCTCTTCTGAATCTGTTCTTTTCATTCGTAACAATCTTTCTAGATAATGGCTGCTCGTAGATCAAAAGTTACTAAGAGTAGTCTTGGGAATTTTTCACTGCAACAAAATGCACGTAGAAAAGCTCCTGAACCCCAAAAGCCGTCTGAAGCTACAGTCAATTGCGGTAAAGCCGGTTGTTCCACCCCTGTTCTTGAAGGGATAGAATGTAGCATCTGCTCATCCTGGTTTCATCCTGGTTGCTCGGGTTTGACGTCCGCTCTTTTTAATGAACACAAACAAAACGCAAGTAAGCTTTGGCTCTGTGCAGCATGCTCGATAAACCCAACTGTCCGTTGTCTGCTATCGTTGTTAGGCCAACAGTCTAAGAAAATCGCATCTCTTGAAAGTAGACTGCTCCGGTTAGAAAACAGCCATGGTTCTCTGTGTACTCATCAACAGTCCGAGTTGAAAAGGGTTGCTGTTCCTTCTGTCCCGAAAGCGAAGCACACATTTGGGTCGTTGGTTGCTGGAATCTCATCTGTAACTGAAACACCGATGACATTGGCTACAACTGCTGTTTCTGCGGCGATCTCCACTGGTTCTACGTACACACCCGTACATACGATTCCGGGGATTGCAAAAGACAACACTCGTGCCAAGTTCACAGCAGTGAAGAAAGTGGCCACCGCAACAAGCTCCCGTTGCAATGAGGTGCTAACCGTGATATGCACCATGTGGCAGACGATATGTGACTCAATGAAGGTTTCTGCAGAGGCCGGGAACATTGTACGTCTGTCCAGGCATCATAAATCATTACATATTGGCGAGCCTAGACTATTGCGAATCACCCTAACATCCTTGGAGGATGTTGAATCCGTCTTACTCTCTGCATACACTTTGCGCAACAGCAATTCACCCATCCGCATATTTCCGGACGTGTCATGGGCTGAGCGACAAGCCAAGAAAGAAACGAACTTCAACTGGAAGTTGGAGAATGACAAGAAAAGCGTTTTTATTCATGGCGTTCCAGAACTAAATGACGATGATGCCAATAAAAACACTACAAACGACTGCGAGCAGTGGCGTTTCATACAACAACAAAGTAAAATCACTGACACTCTGACGATTGGTTTGAAACGTTTACCTGTTTCCCCCAGTTACAAGGGCTCTGGGCCCCGCATACTCAAAGTAACTTTTCAATCAGAATCCATGGTGAATGATGCGTTACAGAGTTGTTACCGATACAAACGTTTTGCACCTTCCGAGATTCGCCTCCGTTCTGCCCTCGATAAAAAGCGAATCGACAAGCTTCAGTGTGATTCTGCCGATAAAAGTGTTGATGCCTCAAAAAACTTAAGCCAGCCGGTCCTATTAGGATCGGCGTAATGGACGCCCAAAACAACTCTGCAGACTCCGCCCTATCGCGCGAGAGCCTGAAGTGTTTCTATGCGAACGCCCAAGGCCTACTCAGTAAACTTCCTGAACTTCGTCTTCGACATGCTGCTCAACGCTTCGACGTGATAGCTGTGACTGAGACAATGTTATCATCTTCCGTTGCAGACGCCGAAATTTCACTTCCTGGTATGATTGCCATTCGGAAAGATCGTCCCACCAATGGTGGTGGAGTTCTTTTGTACCATAACTCCTCACTCCACTGTGAACCACTATCTCACATTCATCTGCAAACCATAGATTCACTGTGGTGCCGCTTGCAGCTTAGAAACAGTGACTCTGCTCTACTGGCTGTGATCTACCGCCCATCAAATGCTCAACCTGTTGCTGATGTCAACCTATTACACTCCTTGCGATTCGCCTTATCAATGCAACATAGTCACGTCTTGTTGATGGGAGATTTCAATTCACCCAGTTTGACTGTTGAACCCTCCCGCGATACTTTTGCTTGGGAGCTGCGTGAACTGATAGGAAGTCACCATTTGTACAATCACGTGACTGAACCGACACGTTTTCGTGGAACTGACACGCCTTCTCTATTGGACCTCTTACTGACGAATGAGGAGTTGATGATTGAGGAAATCTTGAGTGAAACTCCGTTAGGCAAAAGCGACCATATAGTTTTAACTTTTGACTTTGTGTGCTATGCTAACTACCTCAACCATGAGGACTCTCATTTACGGACGGTCACTGACTAGGGCATTTTCTATGACGTTGTAGCCGCCAATAGCTTCGATTTCATGTTAGAGGACGGTCCGGATTCAGTTTGGCAAAATTTTGTTACCAAGTGGCACCAGATGCTAGAGCTTTCTTCAATCTCAAAACCCGTCCTGCGAAAAACCACCGACACATTCATTCGGAGCAGAACTCGTAAATGGATGTGCCGCAGAAATGCTGCGTGGACTGAGTTCAAACTGACACAACTGCCAAATGATTGGGAGTGTTACAGAAAATTACGAAATCATTGCACGGGACTGGTGCGCCAGGATAAATTTGATTATCAAAATGAACTCACCGGTCAATTCCTGGAAAACAATAAGCTCTTGTACAAATTTATCAACAATAAACGGAAGGTTCAGACTGGTATCCTTTCACTTACCACCAGTATAGGTTCCACGACGACATCAAAGGATGCGGTAAATGTTTTAAGATCACATTACATGCCGATTTTCCAAAACCCCTCTCTAATTTTCCCCATGCTTTTGACCCCGTAATCTTAACCTTCTTGTATTATGTTTTCTGCCAGCAAAGTTCGGGAAAAAATCATGCAACTTCGACTCAACTCATCACCGGGTATCGACTGTATCACACCGAAAGCATTGTGCGCAGTTGCCGATCAACTTTGTGAACCTCTCGCGGCTTATTTCCAAAAATTGATGGATAACTCTGAAGTCCCTACTGGTTGGAAGGAAGGTATCATCACTCCCATTTTCAAAGGTGGAAGCCGTAGTGATCCTGCCAATTACCGTCTAGTTACCCTTCTCCCAGTGTTATCCAAGGTGATGGAAGCCATTGTTGCCGATGAAATTATGGCTTTTGTGAATAGTTTTTATTTCATCGCTGCAGAACAACATGGATTTCGTAAAGGGCATTCTTGTACCACAAATTTGCTTTTAGCCAGAGACTACTGGACTGAAGCTGCTGACGAAGGTCAGGGTGTGGACGTCATTTACTTGGATTTCTCTAAGGCATTTGACCGAGTTGACCATGCGATATTGCTTCACAAGCTGCAAGCATTGGGTATTTCACCCGTGTTGCTATCCTGGGTTGCTGAATTCCTACGTTCGCGAAACCTTTGGGTGCGTGTTAGACAGACCCTTTCAGAGCCATTCCCAATTCAGCGCGGAGTACCTCAGGGGTCCGTTCTTGGCCCGCGTTTATTTTTAATATTTATCAACGACATTGGTGGGTACTTCGAATCATCATTTCTCCTTTTCGCGGATGATATCAAGATTTGGCGGGTTATCAACTCACCCAGCGATACAAGGAAACTTCAATTCGACCTGGACTCACTACATGCATGGTCTACGATCAATCGCATACCATTTAACACTGACAAATGCCACGCATCACGCATTCGTCTTCCTGGCGACCCTGGCTATAATCTGGGTGGCAAGATGCTCGCTGTCACGATGCAAGAAAAAGATCTTGGAGTGATTATACAAAATGACTTGGGCTGCTCTGCTCAGTGTAGTAGAGCTTCAACCGTGGCAAATAGAAACGTTGGGTTTTTAAAACGTGCGTTCGGAACAATCGATCCACGTCTCTTCCCGTTTCTTCTTCAGGCGTACATCAGGCCAACTTGGAGTATGCTGTCTCCGTCTGGAACCCATGGTTGAAACGTGACCAGCACGCCCTAGAACAGCCGCAGAGACGTTCTACGAAGCTTGTCAAGGGGCTTAGCTCCGTCAGCTATGAGGAACGTCTTACGACTCTACAATTATTCTCTACAAACTATCGTCGTATCCGAGGCGATCTGATCTTTGCGTATCGGATATTGACGGAAGAAACTCACACATGTAGGGGTATGCTTAAAATGGCCCCATACTCAGCAAATCGTGGTCATCACTTTGAAGTTAGCTCATCTGCATAGTAGATTGGACTGCCGCAGATACTCCTTTGCCGTCCGGATTCCTCGTGCTTGGAACGCACTACCCCTTTCAGTTATTTCTGCTCCATCCCTAATTATTTTTAAAAAACGCCTTGACCTTCATTTTTATCAGACGATACACAATTCTTAATTATCCATTTTTACGCTTATATTCTCTGTGATACTGCAACATATCTTTCCCTCTTTCCACAGCGTTTCCCGTCCCAGAAAATATGGATCACATTTCCCTTCGACCACTTTGCTGAACTGCAGAAACTTCTTGAGACCCAATATCCCAGTATCGGAAGTTCAAGCGCACGCAGTCTCAGCTGACCCTGTTCTGGAGGATGTGGTGGGTAGCGGTGTCCCGGATTGACGCCCTACCTGTCCAAATGCCACAAAACCCTCCACAAATACTCTTATCTAGGTTATGGGGAAGGTCCCACTTACCCGTTCATGCTGTAACAGCTTCCACATCACTTATCAGATCGGAGTTATCCGACCTACCGACAATTTTAACGTCGTCAGCAAACATATAACAGGGTGAGCGCAGTTGGCTGGCTAGATCATCAATTAAGATGAGGAACAGCAACGGCCCCAAGACTGAGCCCTGGGGAACCACACTCGTTACATGCGCACTTGCGGAGTAAGTATCATCTACCCTGACAGTAAAGGAACGGTCGCTAAGGAATGCTCGAATCCAGCCCAGAAGGTTCCCTGATACTCCTATGGCTGAGAGTTTGAGAAGCAAGAGCCTATGGTTGACTGAATCAAAAGCCTTACTAAAGTCAAGATAGAAGACTTCTACAGCTATACCATCATCCATCCTCTTAGTAACCTCGTTAAGAAAGCGCAACAAATTTGTCAGACATGACCTACCTTTTAGGAAGCCGTGTTGTGCGCCATTCAAAAGAGAGTGTTTGGTTAGATATCCACATATTTTATCGCGGATCAATCTTTCCATAACCTTACATAGTACACTAGTGAGGCTAACCGGGCGGTAATTATTGACCGCCGAGGAAGCTCCTCCCTTATGGATAGGTACTACAACGGCTGTTCTCCAGTCTAAAGGAAGGGTGCCATGACTGAGGGATGATGTGAAAAGTTCTGTGATCGGCACAGCTAACATAGGCGCTAGCAGTCTGATCATTCGTGGATGGATGCTATCGGGCCCAGCTGACTTGTTGTAAGCTAGGCTGGCCAATATATTCTCAACAATGTGTACCTCGAATGTAAGGTCAGTGCAGAGGGGCGATCAGAGAGTACACATTGGAGTGATGGCGCAGATGCATTCGAGTTATAATCTCGGCGTTGTACGCCTTGAAAATGCGCGGAAAACAATTGAGCCTTTTCAGTGCTTGCAATGACGGCTGATCCATTGTCCCTTCTCAAGGTACCTACACCTTTTCGTGTTGACCCTTTAGATTGAACGTAGCTGTAGTAACGTTTCGGATGAGTATGGGCCTCATGAGCGAGTCTCATTTCGAAAAAAATCTTTGCTCCACATATCTTGGAAACAGCTATGTTTCGCGCTTCTTTGTAACGGGCCCAAGTCCCACATGAGGGAGTAAGCTTATAACGCCTCCATTTTGCGTCGCGGTGACGTACGCTACGGGAAACTGAGGCTGGCCACCATTGAGGTTTACCTTTTTTGCGAACGGGTAGGAGAGGAGCGAATCGATCCTGAAGTTGAAGGATGTTATTCTTGATCTGCCCCCACATCCCATCCACATGGTCAATGTTTTGCCATGGGAGTAGCGCTGCTGCCTGTAATAGGGAAGCAGGGTCGATCCTATGGAAGCTCCGAGACATCTTAAGTGGGGATTTACCAAATGACAGAAGTAACTCGCAGGCTAACACTACGTGGTCGCTCTTTCCTAGTGGTGACAGTAAGACCAAATTTTGTATACCGCTTTCAGAAGTTGAAATAACTAGGTCAAGAATAGACGGAGACTGACCCTCGCGGAATCTAGTTGGTTCGTTTACGTGTTGGTGAAGTGCATGGGAGTGTAACCAGTCCAGAAAATCGTTCGCGACTCCTGGGGCATGTGAGGTTTGGTACTCCTAGTTTATTTCGGGTAGATTAAAATCGCCGAAGATTACAACACGTGGTGATACGGCTAAAAGAGACGAGAGCTAAATTTGCAAAAGAGCATCTTCTTCCAAACTAGTGCTCGGACTACGGTAGATGCAGCTTACAACTATACGCGTGCATCCATGTATGAGCAAGGCAGATATTATCTGCACATTCGTTGTAGAAAAAGAAATACTTTTCTCGAAGGGAATAGCGTTATCAATAAGGAGCAACGCCCCTCCAGCTAGCTTACCCAGGGTCGATCGCTTCTTACGGCGCTAAACCTATCCGCGAATAAAGCTGGTATGTGGTCATCATGAGACAACCATGATTCCGTGACACCCACAATTTTGCAGTGGGTGTCGTCAACTCTACAGAGGAGTTCAGCCCATTTATTTCTAATGCTACAAGCGTTTGTATAGAACAGAAGAGCACTATCATGTGGGGCCAGACTCCCGGTGTTAGGGCTACCTAAAAGCTCTTTGTCCTCGGGCGTAATGAAGGCTGTATTTCATCAACAGACAGAGCATTCGTTTTTGAAACGTATGACAATTCCTGACATTCAGTTTCATCTTCGCGGTCCGTGTCACTACAACTCAACCACGATTCATCCTCTAAAGGACGTAGCTCGACGGTGGCGCTCTTCAATGTTGGAGTATAATTTTCCTGTGTGAGCGTTATTATCACACTTTTGTCGTTCACTGAGTTTCGCATCGAGAGCGAATACGGTGAGCTACGATTAACACATAACTTCGACTTTCAAGCTCTAATTGGGCTAAAAGTTTTCTTCTGTTGCGGAGTGTCAGGTTGCACGATGCACTTACCCTCAACGAGGTGAACGTTCTCAGCTTTTGAAAGAAAGTAGTCGCGATCGCACTGCTTTGTGAATTTCTACTTAAATTTGCCGCGGAGATCTGATAGATGCGTCGTTTGGGCCACCCCTCCATTTGCCGACTCGCTGAACTCGCTTCAGCGGAGTAGTCGGGCGCATGCCTGAAGCACGAAATAGATCGATAACCTTACTGCGGTCATTTTCCTTATGAGCCCATGAGTCTCGGATAAAAGGCTCAACCTGCATCAAGATTAGGACATTTTCGAAAAGTGTTAAGCTACATAAGTTTCTAGCTTGAACTTCGCAAAAACTTTTGCAATATTGTGGACTTCCTGGGCAAGTGCGTGGACATTCTTTGTCGGGCTAGTGTGAACACCTCGATTTGCTCTATCTTGCTTCCAGGGAGACTTTGGAGGACAGGAGGATGGCGATGGTTCCACCACCTATGGTCTCAAGGGAGTGGTATCCTGGCTGGAGGTAGATGGGATCACAGAATAGCTACTTCGGCAGAGGTTTTCGGTTTCAGACACGGACGTGGAGGAGAACGCGTACGTTCCTCAACACGCTTACGCTCCCCAACCAAAGTTTCTACGGACTTGATGAAGTCAGCGCATAGTTATGTAAGCCTTTGATGGGCTGCATTAACCTTAAATTGAGCTGCTGACAGTCCAGAGCATTTGGGACATGCCCATCGCACACACACGTCGCACTCTATATTTTTAGAAACCTTTTTTGTTACAGCTAGAGTAGAGACCATAAGAAGAACTTTGAATCATTTGGCTCGACCATAATTCCTTCTGCAGAAGTTAGGGATCACGGGTTTAGGTATTCCTCTTCTCTAAACTTCAATGAGCGAGCAAGACATCTCCTCACGAGAGCACGATAAAACTTTGGTTTGATTAACCATTAATTCCTCTTACGTGGAAGTAAAATTGCACTATATAAAATGAAGTTTCTGCCAATTTTTGATTATTGTAATATCATATATTCCCACACGGGGAGGCGTGATTCTTTTCTCTCAGAGAGACTTCAACGTACTTTCACCAAAATAACTTTGGGCTATTCTAATCCTCTGCCTTATCATGGAAGGTGTAATTTGCTGAGTTTCAAACCACCATGGCTACGCAGAATTCGTCTGAATCTGCTTCTTTTCTTCCGAATCATTACTCAACAGCGAGTTAAGCTTCAGTCTGGCATGCGCTTTCGCGATTACATCCAATATGATCTGCGTAATCTAACAAGGCTATTGAATATCCCTTTGTTCCGCGCTCAAGTGAGACTTGACTTCTTCTTAGATATGCACAACTTTGGAATTCTTTTCCTCTACATTTTCGTTTGTGCATGTCTACAGGAAAATTTAAAACGCTTGTAGAAACACTTACCGTTCACTCACTATCCCAAATCCTTAAGATAAACTCTTCTTTAGATATTCTATGCTCTCATGGGATCCCAGGTTTCTAATTCCACATCTTTCTCCACATATTAGTATATCATGATGTTTTATGGTATTATCTGGATAACTGGCCATTCAAGTGTCAGGTTACCGGAACCTAGATATGTTGTTACACATCTTCATCGTAACCGTGCGTTTTATATTCATTTTCACCATATGACCATATCCTTAACCGTTATCTGCTTATATATCTGTATATATTAGTATATCATGAGGTCAGATAGTATTCTCTGGATAACTGGCCATTCAAGTGTCAGGTTACCGGACCCTAGAAATGCTTTTACACTAATTAACCTCAGCATTGCCTTCGATAACCTTTTCTATATACCATTATGTATATAACTGTATTTTATTTCTCATGAGGCTTAGAAATGTCTCACTTTTTATCTCAACGTGCAAAATATTAAAAATCTACCAAAAAATGAAAGAAACGTAAAAGAAACTAAAAAACATGATGTTTTATTTATTGCACATTCTTATTTGTTAAATGATGTACTATTTTACTTTGATGACCTCTCACCGTGCTGGTGAAGAGAAAATTTCTCATTATATTCTAGTGTCTTCGAATAACGAACCATCACTGTAATTGGCTCGAAATCTATCCACCCGAGATTTGTTCCGTATGCGATTCATTCTCCTGCAGATAACGAAAATCCGGCTGGTGAACAAATTTTGGTTCGATTCGTCGACAATTCTTCAAGAGTATTGGAGCACAGCACCCGAGTGCCTACTCCCTGTTATTAGCCACAACCTCTCACGCCCCCACAATTTCTTAGATTTTCTTATTCCGATGGATTTATGTCCCCTTTTTAATCTTCTAAGCCAACTGTAGGAATTATTCCCAATTGATATATTTCCTTAAAAATTCCAAAAGTTAGTTTATTTCCATAAACGTTTTCCATCATGATGCCGTGTGTCGTTTTGTTTGAATCAACTGAACACACTTGCGCTTCCTACAGCGTGAACGTCTGATAACTTGCCTGGTGCCGAACCACTAATTGATTGTTCCAGATTACTGACCCAGAATATTTCTTCCCATTTTGGTAATTCACTGCTTGTTCCATCTACGACGAGCTATTATCCCGCTGAAGAAATAACACGGGTCAAATACATTGTTAGCAATAATCCGAGTGGACCACACAAGGATTTCGTAAGTCTGTTGTTGACACAGTGTATTCTTCTCTTGCATAAATATAATTATATATATTTATACATAATTTCATACGCTTATAATAATTCACAACACTTATACCGATTCTCATTAACATAACGCTCGGCTTATCGGCTACAAACTGACGAGCCCGTTTTTAAATTTTTCCCTCGCATTTTGTATCCATTAGGTCTTTCGGTGACGACGACGCCATCAATTCTAATGTCAGATTGCCCCTTTCGGGATGTCAAACCCGAGAGTGTGGTTTGTTTTGGTCGAAGCTCAGTTCAAGAGCTATCGCAGCAAATCACAAGACATGAAGTTCACAAAGGTTACCGCCAACCTTCCCTCGGAGGTTGCATCCGAAGTGATCGAAGTCTTGGATCCGAAACCATTAGAGTACCCTTACGAAAAACTGAAGGCTGCCATCCTACAACGCTTCGGCACGTCCGAAGCAGCTCGCATGCAACAACTTCTCCAGATAACAGAGTTGGGCGATCGAAAACCTTCGCAACTGTTGCGGCATATGCGCACGCTCGCAGGCGGCAACAATGTCAGTGACGCTGTGCTAATGCACTTATGGATCAAGTGCCTGCCTGCTCCCACTAGATCTTTCGTATCCATACAAGAAAGCGAAGCATCATTAGAGAAATTGGCACTCGCCGCCGATAAGGTACACGAGTGTCAAACAAGCAATGCTCAAGTACATGTGGTGACCCAACTAGCTTCAATCTACAAGCGGCTAACGGCACACGCATCAAAACGTATGGCCAGCGGCTCCTTCTGCCAAACCTTGATTTGGGTAGAAATCTTCCATGAGCATTCATCGTCGCCGACGTTCGTCAGCCGATCATCGGAGCCGACCTTTCATCAGAGTTCGGGCTAATAGTCGACGTTCAGCGCAAACAACTGTTGGTCAACAAGTCCGCAGTACGCGTCACAGGAAAAGCGACATCGATCAATCCGATCGGACTGAAACTCGCTCTACCAGACGACAAGTTTGCTACGCTGCTTCGAGACTACTCGGCTATCAGCCAGCCATCACGCTGCACGCCAGACATCCAACACGGGATTGCTCACCACATCCTCACGACCGGCCCGCCTACGAACGCAAGACCGCGACGTTTGTCCCCTGACAAGCTCACCGCTGCCAAAGTGGAGTTCGAGCAACTGCTACAACTTGGGGTAATTCGACCCTCTAATAGCCCATGGTCATCGACTCTACATATGGTTTTAAAAAAATCAGGCGACTGGAGACCATGCGTTGACTACAGAGGCCTCAACAAGCTCACAGTGCCTGACAGGTATCTCATATCTCATATCCAGGATTTCTCCCTGAGCGCCTGCGGCAAGAAGATTTTTTCCAAAATCGATCTTGTTCACGCCTATCATAAAATCCCAGTAGCAGACGCCGACGTCCCGAAGACTGCTGACACTACACCTTTCGGTCTCTACGATTTCCTTCGCATGCCGTTTGGAATCAGAAACGCCGCTCAAACTTTCCAGCGCTTCATCGATCAAGTCATGCGAGGTTTAACATTCACCTTCACCTACATCGATGATATTATTGTCGCTAGTGGAAACCACGAGCAGCATATGGATCACCTTTGACTGCTTCTTCAACGTCTTCAGTAATACAACGTCGTAATCAACCCGGACAAATGCCAATTCCGCCGACCAGCCTTAGAAACCCTTGGACACACAATCGATTCTCGTGGAATCACTGTCATTCCGCAGAAAATATCGGCGATTGAAGACTACCCAACTTCAACGTCTCCTCGCCAGCTACGTCGATTCCTTGGATTCATAAACTTCTACGGCAGATTCATACCGAACTGCGCGGAAAAATGCAGACCGTTAACTGATCTTTTGCGGGGAAATCCAAAGAAGTTCAACATGACAACGAAAGCTATCGCCGCGTTCCAATCAGTCAAGGCATCCCTTAGCACGCTCACTTTGCTGGCTAATCTCTCCACGGATAGCAGAGTGGAGCTCGTGCTCAAAACAAACGCTTCTCAAGTGGCTGTCGGTGCCGTTTTACAACAAGTCATTGACGACGAGTGCGCACCATTTTCCTTCTTTTCACGAAAGCTACAACCGGCTCAAACCAGGTATTTTACCTTCAGCCGAGAACTACTTGCTATGTACCTCGCAGTAAAGCACTTTCGACACATCCCAGAAGGACGTCAATTCACCATCTACACGGACCACAAGCCCTTGATCCACGCCTTCAGCGCTGCCGCCAACCACTACTCGCCTCGGGAAACTCGCCACTTGGACAACCTCGCGCAGTTTACCACTGACGTAAGGTAATTCGAGGGACCCAGCAACGTTGAGGCAGATGCTCTATCACGCGCATCTATTTCCCAGATCGCTAAGATTGACTTAGAGGAAATCGCCGCCCCACAAGAGGACGACCCGGAATTTTCAAAAATCACCTCCGAAGCTTCACTGCAGTTTGCTCTCTTACCAGTGCCAGGCAGCCGAGTACGTATCCATTGTGATACAAAGACAAGCAATCCGGGTCCCTTTGTACCAAAGGATTACAGACGACAGATTTTCGAGCACCTGTACGGAATATCCCACCCGAGCAAACGTGCAACCACTAAACTCATTACAGACCGCTATTTTTGGCATGGCATGCGGAACGACATTCGCTGTTGGGCACAACAGTGTCTTGCCTGCCAATGTAGTAAGGTACATCGCCATACCCGCTCTATCCCTGGAAAATTCCCACTTCCAGGTGGACGCTTTCGACATGTACATATTGATCTTGTTGGACCATTACCCTCATCCCGTGGGTGCACTCATCTTTTGACGTGCATCGATAGATTCACACGCTGGCCCCAAGCGTGCCCACTAGTGGATACATCTGCGAAAACCGTAGCTCGCACCTTCGTCTCTGGTTGGATCGCGAATTACGATGTCCCGTCCCAGATCACAATGGACCGCGAAGCACAGTTCACGTCCCACCTCTTCGCAGAACTGAATCATCTCCTTGAATGCGAACATTTTCGGACGACGGCTTCCCATCCAGCCGCGAACGGCTTCGTTGAACGATTCCATCGTCATTGAATGCTGCGCTCGTCGCCACCGAATCCAGCGCACCCTAGGTTGACAAACTGCCAGTTGTTCTGCTCGGCATCCGCAATACCGCAAAAGAGGATATCGGTTGCACATCAGCCGATATGGTTTACGGAACAACTCTGCGACTCCCCGTCGAACTGCTGACCGACCCCACACCCCTGACTGCGATTGAAACAGATCCGTATGTCTCCCGGGTCCGAGCCTTCATGCGAGAAATACGTGCTTTGCCTACCCGTGTAACTTCTCGTACAAGTCACGTCGACAAATATCTTCTGTCGTGCCCGTACGTATTCACGCGGATAGACCGTGTGAAACGGCCCCCTGAAGCACCATACGACGGCCCATTTAAAGTCATCTCCCGCAGTGCCAAGTACTTCGTTATTGAACGCAACGGCCGCCCGGATTCAGTCAGCATTGACCGATTGAAGCCCGCGTAATTGGAATCGAATACAGACCGAGGACCCCTACGACTGTGACTATCCCTTCACAGCCAGTCCCCTTTGTTTCTTTTCTCTCGTCTCTTTTTTTTGTCGACTCCAGATACGCAGCCGATGCGCGAGGACTTGAGCATATCACCCCCGTCCACGCCAGCAACACAATCCAAGATGGAAACCCCGCTGCATTCACGGACAGCGGTGACAACCGACGACACGGACACCCCGCGCACACGCACTGGCCGTACCGTGGCAAGACCCCGTCGGTACACAACGTAGATGGATGTCGAGCATGGCTGAGCAGCCACCGCTCTAGGGGGGAGTTATGTGGGAATTATTCCCAATTGATATAATTTCTTAATAATTCCAAAAGTAAGTTTATTTCCATAAACGTTTTTCATCATGATGCCGTGTGTCGTTTTGTTTAAAATTAACTGAACACACTTGCGCTTTCCACAGCGTGAACGTCTGATAACTTGCCTGGCGCTGAACCACTAATTAATTGTTTCAGATTACTGACCCAGAATATTTCTTCCCTTTTCGGTAATTCACTGCTTGTTCCATCTACGACGAGCAATTATACCGCTGAAGAAATAACACGGGTCAAATACATTGTTAGCAATAATCCAAGGGGACCACACAAGGATTTCGTAATTCTGTTGTTGACACAGAGTATTCTCCTCTTGCATAAATATAATAATATATATTTAAACATAATTTCATACGCTTATAACAATTCACAACACTTATACCAATTCTCATAACCATAACGCTAGGCTTATCCGCTACAAACCTTTCCGTAAAAACATGAATTTATGCATATATAATTTATTTATCAATTTTTTATGACAACTTCATTATAATTCGCACCACTTTTTCCATAATTACCTTCCATTACTGTTCCCCATTTATTTCTTGCATCCTTGCCATTCGTAAATTTTGACATAATTAAAATGAAATTTTATTTCTATCAGACACTGAAAATATTTTCTTACCCACTGTATATTCATTTCCCTTATTGAACGGAAAAAATGTTTAAAAATCCCGCCCACTTCAAGTTCAAGTTCAAGTTCAAGTTGCACAGGGCTGAAGGTTGCTAAAAGCCAATCACGCACCCAGATTTCCTTCGACGGTATGCGGTGGAGCACCCGGCACTTCGATATCGAGTATACAGTTCGCACTTTTCACACGTTCTTGTTTCCGAATATCTGGAAAGTAAGGTAGGGTTTCTCTTCACCAGCACGGTGAGAGGTCAGCTATTCATAAAACAATACAATAATGTGCGTGAACAATGTGTGGTGTATGAAATCACTAGCCCAGTTGAGGTTAAATGAAACACAGTCATAGACTGCATGTGGGCTAATTTACTGTCACGTTGTCCAGGCCTAGACAGATATGATAAAAATGTAAAAATACGTTTTTTTATAAAAAGTTTCTCATTAGACAATATGCGGAAATATGATAGACCATTTAACGTCTAATTCCCTTTTAAAGCTCAACACATTTGGGAGGCTTACTATACAAACTGGGAGCTTGTTCCAGAAGTTGACCACACGGTTGCTAAAAAGTGCTCGCGTGCCAGCAACCTGGGCCTACTCTTAAGAAGTTTCATGGAATTACCCTTGTAGCTGCTTTAGGTGCAAGTTTAAGGATTTCAGTAATATTATCACCCGTGAGACCCTTTAGAATCTTGAAGGCTTCTATTAGGTCACCTCACAGCCGCCGTCTCTTTAGTGAGAACAAACCGAGGTCCTTGAGTCTAGCCTCATAGGTTTCACCTGCCTGACCCTCAACCATCCTAGTCGCAAGGCGCTGGACCCTTTCGAGACATGCTATATCCTTTTTTAAGTACGGTGCCCAGGATTAAACGCATTACTTTAAGTGAAGCCGCACGATCACTTTGTATAAGGGAATGAAGATTGAAGGTTTCCGGCAAGATAACGCTGAGCGAAGTCCGAACAATTCTCTGCGAGCCTTGTTTGCAGCTTCAGCACATTGAGTAGCTCAATAAAAATCGCCTGTTATAGTTATGCCAAGATCCTTCACTTTCTGAGCAGCCGCTATTCTGATACTTCCTTCACCAACTGCTAGTTGGGTTGTCACTAAATCAGTCGTCAGAAGACAGCTCTTCCCCAAGTTTAGTGGCAAGTCCCAGGTCATGGTCCACTCGATTACTTTTTCTAAATCAGAGATAAGCGTATCTCTGCTGTCGATTCCTACGATCTCAACATCATCAGCAAACAGGAAGCAGCGTGAACTCAAGCACGCTGCCAGGTCGTTTACAAAAATAAGAAAACGTAATGGACCAAGCACCGAGCCTTGAGGCACTCCACTGAGAATCAGTGATTCCTGCGAGCACTCCCCTGCAATTCTAACATAGTTAGTGCGATTAGTTAAGAAGCTGTCTAACCATCGATGTAGGTCACCTGTGACGCCACACATACTTAGTTTGTGCAGAAGGTACTCATTGTTCACCGAGTCATATGCCTTTTGAAAATCAAGATAGCAGACTTCGACTACTCTCCCTTCATCGAGGCGTAATGTTACTTCGTCCAGAAAGCTTAGAAGATTGGTTAGGCAGGACCTTCCTTTCCAGAATCCGTGCTGGGCATCGGATAGTAAGGAATTGGCTACCAAATGTTTACATACCTGGTGCCGAATGATTTTTTCCAAGCACTTGCAAAGAATGCTTGTCAGGCTTACTGGCCTGTAGTTGCGTACATCTGAAATGGGAACCTTTTCGTATATGGCTATTACCGCCGCTCGTTTCCAATCATCCGGTAGTATACCCTGGAGTAAGGTAGCTTCGAAAAGATTTCTGATTGCAAGGCTAACTATATTCGAGAGCGCTTGAAGAATAGCCGGATGTATACCGTCGGGTCACTTGCACTGTACTATTTTCTTTTGCTGTTCAAATTTTGATGAACTGATCATATATTGCATGCCTTGGATATCCAAGAATATATATTATTATTATTAATATTAACATTTAATCGATGAACTCACAAAATTAATGAATTTCAAAAATTTGAGCAGCGTGAAAACAAAATTTTGAAAATTTCGCATGCAAGATAACATTACTACTTTTTCTAGTCTTAGCTGATAAAAGTTTATTTTTTTGAACGACATTCGACCCACACGTTCCATTAATCTTCTCTAAATCGTTAAGCGGGGCCATTGAATCGGCCGTGCTCAAATAAATTATCTACGCATTTTTTTTAATCAGCATAGAAGACTTTTGTTTTTTAACTTTTTAACATATTTCTATTTAATCGAAGGACGTTAGATGCCCCGCACGCTTTAAATGCTGTGCAATTTTTGAAAAATGGGGGATTTACTGTTCCGGTCAGGAAATGGAAAAAAAACTTAAGCATGTGGATTTTAAAAATCAAGCACCCTTACAATTCGTCACTTTCCATCACAACGCTTAATACCGGTGTAGACGAAATCGAAGCTTTTCGAAATTGAATGTGACTGACTCTCAAATTTTCCAATTGAACTCTAACTCTTCGGTCATATTCATTATTCGCATTAAAAACTTGTGTGGTTAAATTAATTTGATTCGCTGAAAATTTGTAATAACAAATAAAGCCTTCTTCTTCTTCTCTTCTTCTATAAGGTCCTCACATGATTTGATTCAACCTGCCGATATTTCCTCAATCCCAATACATTATGTACTTCATCACGTGCGATGTTCAACCTTGGCTACTCTTTCAAGATAACGTGAAAATCACCGAGACTCACTTTGAGCACCCTATGCATTTTCGCGTTGTTGTTTGCGATTCTAGTAGCTACTGTTATTTATCATTCCATATTCTATGGCAAAAATAATATACTTAGGACGTATTGAAATCTAATTTTAAATAAATGTTGATCTTATCTTATTTCGGTATTCTGTAAAAAAAGTACAAGATTTTGTCGTATTCTACGAAACCATATTGGTTGCAATCCTAGTATCTCACATCTGTCCTTATATGTATTCTTATCCGAAATCGAGGCAAAGTATTGTGTGAAAGATAGTTGGATGTCTTCTAAGGCATATCTCTTAACCCTTAACTGCCTGAATTATGATTTACATTGAAATAATTCATTTCTCCTGCATTTTTGTGATGACACTGCTCTCCTTATATGGGGACAGTAAGTATTTTTAGTTTTTTCATATATTACGGAAAATAAAAAAATTGGGTCAAATGCGGTACAATCGTCCTGTGCTGGCACCTTTTTCATTGAATTCCAGCTATAGTCATATGAGACATAAAAGGTAAAAAATGATTTCTCAATTAAATTTTTAAATGTGAAACACACACAGGGTA
Source organism: Atriophallophorus winterbourni (assembly GCA_013407085.1). Taxonomy (NCBI): domain Eukaryota; kingdom Metazoa; phylum Platyhelminthes; class Trematoda; order Plagiorchiida; family Microphallidae; genus Atriophallophorus; species Atriophallophorus winterbourni. Next base: position 69,227 of record JACCGJ010018012.1, read on the forward strand.
GAAAAATAGGTTAAGTAGAAAATAATGTATTTCCTTCATGCAGTCATCGCGATCAAAACACATGGAATGCCGCAAAACAATTCTTATGCATGTCTTAGCATAAGTGGACATTGCATTTAGCGCATAATATCTTCGTCTTTCCAGGATAGTTTTTGAACCTGCATCGGTTTCTTTTTTTTCTCGACACAAGGCACATGTGCCACTTGGTCCAACCTCACATCGTCGGATGGGGCTCCACACCTTTTTTTTGCTTCACCTCTTAGAGATGAGCATCCACGTTTAGGAGGCGAGCAAATGTTTACAGCTTTGGTAAGGGTGAGAGCTACCTCAAGTTTGAAGGAAGCAGGCTGGAGCACTTCTTTTTTGGAAGAGAAAGCCTCTTGCAGTCTTCACGATAACAAAGCCATGAATTAACTATAGCCATGTCAATGGAGTGATAGATCAGACGGTGATAAGTTTTCTTAGATTTCATACTTATTCTATACAAAAAAGTAGATTGTCTGCCAAATCTACACCACCCATTGACTTATTGTATCGTTTCACAATATCAAGGCAAGTTACTTTAATGGACCTCTTTGTAGTTTTATCAAATCTACAGACAGTTGATAGAGGATTTGCCCTGGCAAATGTAGGCACCAAAATGACTACTTTGTTGTTGTACCAGCGAACCAAGGTGACACTTGAATGTCCCTTCACCAGTTCTTTCTCCTCAAAGGAGCCCCTGCCTCTTTTCATTAGCCGCTTGTCATTGTTCATGTTTTTTTGGTAAGCCAGCTAATCGTGGGAGTCTAGCTGTGCCGCAACAAAATATTCCCACATCTGTCATGTATTGCAGAAGGGGCACAGAGGTGAACCAGTTATCAGAAAATACAAGATGGTTCTCATTGGAAGGAATGGTTTTGGCAAGATGTAGCACAATATCTGAGCTGGTACCGATGTTTGGGACGTTGGGATCATCGACGGGGGATAATTTCTCAGTATATGGGATGAAATCGCACATCATCCCACGATCGTCAGCGAGTACGAAAATTTTGTAGCCAAAAGTTTTAGGTTTATTTGGCAGGTATTGTTTGAGCCTCTCCCCTCACCCAATTTTCTTTTCATACAATAACTGCTCATATATTAAATTTCTGTAAAACTGATTGATTATCATTTACCTTAACCATTTTAACCATCGAAAAATTCCCAGCACGTATGACCTTGAAAATGTTAATAATTATTGTCCATTTTTATGCTTCATGTATACAAACAACTTTGATAATTATCGATCATGCTTAGCATGCCCTAGAATTCCGAGAATAAAACATTTATTTATTTATTTATTTGTTTATTCAACATCGTCCTACCAACTCCTGCAAAGCATCGTTGTCAAAACTTATCAGCCAAGCTGTACCTTTGGTTCCAGTGGTGCCGTGGAATGGAAGCACTTGCCGCATGGGTAAAAGCTGGTTTTCCATATTGAACCGAACAGGCGTAAATCACAACGCACCCATAGAGTGGACACTCAATTCCGCATCTTGGGATAATATATAATATAATACGGGAAACAGCAGATACCGGTTGAAAGATATGGCGTGACTGGCGTAGAGCTCAACGCTTGGGGCTTCTTTTGACTGTAAGAAAGATTTTCGGATCTTATTGGATGGCTAACACCCGCCTAATGCTTGGCAGCCCCAATAAATAAGGTGCCGTCTCGCCACGGTCTGCTATTCTTATTGGGTGCATGCGAATTAGGAATCAGCCGACAAGCATAATGTATTTTTGCGCATCAGGAGAGAAATTGGTCGAAACAAACTAAAAACGGCTTCCATTGAGTCTTTTCCTGAGCTACCTCGGTTTCTAAATCAACTAATTTTCGAAATTCAAGGACTAATGCGCGAGCTTCCTTTGCTGAGCTGGTATGTCATCCACCATTTCCCTAACTTGATTCGAGGGTGCGTGGGACGAACAGAAGGAAGGCGATGCTTTCGCCGTGTGTGGTTTTAAGAGAGTCTCATGTTTGTTAGGGGTACCGAAACAACATGCCTTGCTACTTTTCCATAGGTTTGAAGCTTCAGAGTTGAATGCTGCAGAGAACGCTGATGTTTATAGATGCGCTCTTTCCCCTCAAATAAGGTTTCGGCAAACTTCATGTAGTTTGCACAAAGCCATTTTAATCATCGGTGGCTGTATACACCATAAAGTGAGATAGCAACATTCAAGAACATGTAGGATGTGTCCACCTCAGTCACACGTCACAATCTATATCGTTGGAAACATTTTCTTCCAGGTAAAGCACAGAAAAGATAAGCTTTTCGCACGTACGGAATGCTACACTGCTCATCAGTTGTTGAATGCTTGTGGTGTCGTAAATGATCTTAATCGCGACCAGTTCCTGGTCTTTTGCCGACAAACGTGTATGAAATAACGAACAACGTATGCCATTACGAACATTGTCACACAGAATCAAAACCCACATCGCTCGGTTAGAAATAGTAAACATATGCTTTCCTAAATATTCGGTCACTGTTAGAGGTCTGCTTTTGAGCAAGGATATCCTAACTTCGAAATCATAAATGATGTATAGCATTCCAGAGTGTATGGAGAGTTCGTTCTTCATGTTTTGCGACTCCTCATCAGTACCAATTCCTTCGAATTATTTAGAAAATTTATCACAACGGTCCACATTCAAAGTGCCGGACTGGAGTTTTGCTCTTATTTGAGTTCATCAGCAATGCCTATCCTATTGCGGGTGGGATTCGAACACAGGTCCTTCTCCATTTAATTCTTACGCCTTACGGCCTGAGCAACAGTCCGCCAGTTGGCTTGTCGCGATTAAGCCTTCATGAATGCTTCTTAAAACATGGCACATTTGAGTAGTGTCATATGCCCGACCAGTAGAGAAGAAGCTATGAACATCTGTTGTGGTCGTTTAACGTATCTGATCCCTCGTCTGGTCTTCCAATCAGATATAGTGTAAGCTAACACCGATTAAATCTGATGAGCATTGTTGTTCCAGAGTGTTAGAGAGTTCGTTTTTCATGTTTTGCGACTACTCATCAGTACCAAGTCCTTCGAATTATGTGTAAATGCTTTCTCAAAAAGGCTCAGTTTTGGGGCAGTTGATGTTCCTCATCTTCATGGATGATTTAGCCAGAGAACTGCGCTTTCCTTTTATATATTTGCTAACGACTTCAAAATTGTCCGTAGATCGGACAGCTCATAGCTGGTAAATAAGATAGAAGCTGTTACAAAATAGGCGGATAAGTGCGACTTTACCCTAAATATAGTGGAGAGTTGCTTGCTCTCTACACGTGATTATCACAACGTCCTCAGCCCACACGGAGGTCAGTAGGGTGCAATCTACTGAAGATTCAGGAATCACAGTCTCTGACAACTTTAAGTAAGCCGACTAATATGCTACTTCGGCTCAAAAAGCCAGTAGAGAGACATTGCGACTGTGTCTAGCCATCACATGCAGAAAAGCCGAGGTGCTGTTATACATCTACAAGGCAATAATATGGTCGCATCTACAATTCTACATTCAGGCTTGGAGGCCATATTACTAGAAGGATATTGCAGCTTGTCAAGGTACAGAAGCTAGCCGCTAGCAAGTTCGAGTAGTTTATATGCATCAACTATGAAAATCGTCACTTAGCCTCAGGGAAGTTTTTGACTAGAAGGAGGCAACCATGAAGCGACCTTACAGAAACCTTCAAATTTATCAAAGGATTAGGCTGCCTTAAATTAGGTGAATTTTTTTGGTTTTCTCGCTGGTTGGCACACTAATACACAGTCTCATGCTAAGTAAATAACACACATTAAGCTGCAGTGGAGAACACACTTCTTTAGCATTCGTGTAGTTAAAGCGTGCAAATAACTCTCCCCAGAGCTAGTCTAGGTAGCTTTGGTGAATGCGTTTGTAGTGGGAAGGAAGGAATGGATCGTTAGCTGCGTGTAGTCCTGTCATATCCACATCCAACATTGACTCCAAGACAACAAAGAAGTAGAAGGACCGCGGGTGGAAAAGGATTATATTGTAATAGTTGTGTCTTGACTGTACACAGATGGTATTTAATAGATGAATGATGTCAACTGAATAAACGAGCGGAAAATCAATGAAGTGTGAGTGATAACGATAAAAAATTCGATAATCGAAATGAATCGATAATATCTTTTAGCAAATGAATATGATATTAATCATAGGAGAAAATATAAAAAAATATTTTTCCAAGTTTTTCCTTTATGTTGAAATCACTGCTTTCCAATTTCTTTTGAATCTATTGAATATGCAACATGCAATAACTTTCTCACCTTTCGGTGACCAGATATTTATACTCTTACATTCACATGTGCAAACGCCTGTGCTTTCTACGAATCAATTCTGCTAGTGGCGGACCAATCAGATGTCAATTAAACGACCTTGAACGCTTGTGACAATATCGTTATTTCTTTTCAAGCACACCTCCGAAACAATCTTAGCACTCGTTTCGACTTGGTTCACCACGATGTCGAAGATTATAAGGACAAACAATAATTCGCAAATCGGGTTGATTGAGTCCGTTGAGATAATGTTCAGAACGAACAGAAGTTCGGGTAACGAATGAAGTGGTTGGCTCGCTAAAATGGATTTGTTTTCGTGAGCGTTCAGACGGTTAGGGACAAGTCCTCACACAATCAGCTCAGTCACATCGATAGAGAATGATCTGCGCTGATCAGATTTATGACAGGTTTTAGTACTGTCCAGCCACGCTGGAAGGTGTTCAACGTTTAGCTACTCGTATGATTGTTGAGCAATCGGGTAGGTCGTATCAGGAACGATTGCTGAGTCTAGAGCTCTTCTCACTTCATTATTTCTTGATTTTTATCCGTAAGGGAATAGTTGGTATGATCCTCATGTTGTCTTTGGAACGCACTAATGTTTCTCTTCACCTATTGTTGAGGAGAGTTTTTCTGTTGCATTGGTTCAATGGTTCAATGGTTTATTGTGGCGTAAAAGCATAGCTTAAAAATAACCACAGGTTGGTATGTACAGTGTGGTGGAAATAAAATAGTAAGTGTCATCTGTTCGGGGACGGGGAGGCCTTATAGCGTGCCACACTCGCTTTGGAATTGCGCCTTCCTTATATAGCGAGGCGGTAGCAGGAGAATACGGAGGCATCGGGGTGGCGTTAGACCTGGAAACAAGTAAAACTGACAGGTGGTTAGGAAGGGAATGAACGGAGTAGTAAGGCAAGGAGGACAACGTACCTGAAAAATGAAGCTAGTACGCGATGCGGTGTAGTGGATCAGTGCTGATCCGAGAACAACAGCAATCGGACAGACAAGGCCTCAAGGTATGTTGTTGTGGAGATCATTTAAATGAGCGTCCAGACTCCGTTTAAAAACCTCTACGGATGTTGCGGATACGACTTCCTGGGGTAGACTATTTCAGTGAGTACATATCCGGAGGGAAAAGAAATGCCTGCGACAGTTGAGGCGTGAGTGTTGATATGAGAGTTTGAGTGAATGGCCACGAAGATGTGAAGTTTCACGATTAAGGACGAGAATGTGTTTACAAGGGTGATCAGTGGATGAGCGGATTTGGTAGGTGAGAATGAGGTCACCACGGAGCCTTCTGTATTTCACTGAAAAGAGATTGAGGGAGCGAAGACGTTCAGGATAAGCATACGAAGCCAGACCTCTGACAAGTTTTGTGGGGCGCCGCTGGGTAGCCTCAAGAAGTCTTTGGTCCTTCAGTAACCACGGGCACCAAACCTGAACGGCGTATTCGAGATGTGGACGGATGAATGTTTTGAGCAAAAGCGACAAACATTGAGGTTCAAATCTGCGAAAAACACGTTTGAGAAGACCAAGCATGGCGTTTGCTTTATTGGCTGCTCTCAGGCACGTCGCCGAGACTGACATGTTGGACTGCACGATAATGCCTAAGTCCCTTTCTGAGGAAGTCGTCTCAATGGGGTGTAATCCCAGGTAATAGCTTGGGCTAGAGTTTGTACGCGTTGAAAGGACGCGGCATTTCTCTGTATTGAACGGTAAGCAATTTTCGAGTGACCACACATAAAGCGAATTGAGGTCGTCCTGTAGTTGATCGATGTCGTGTTGACATGTGATGACTCTCCAGAGTTTCATGTGGTCTCATACCAGAAGATATTTGTGAAGATATTGTTTGAAGTGGTGGACGCTAGTCTGTGGCATACCACCGAAAGAAATCTGGACGCTCGATTGGCTCGTTAGCCACATACAGTCCTGTGCAAACTGAACTGAACTGAATATGCTCTGGCGCCAAATGTGGGTACTCGAGGCCATCCATTAAAACTGGCAAAGCGACGTGTCAGGTCAAATGTAGGCAAATACTTCTTTAGTAAAAGGGTAGTAAATTACTGGAATCGTTATCCTCAATAAGTTGTTCTACTTCGGTAAGGGGTTTCAAGAAGGGCCTTTTTTATTTCCTTCAAGATGGCGACATACTTAGGAGAGATGCCACTCCTAAGCAAGCAGTTCCAAAGAGTAGTTCTATCCACCGAGTCGAACGCGGCCCGGATGTCCAGAAAAGCTACGATGGTTGGTCGCCGGTACAGGTGTCTGTGCTCTAATAACTGTCGCAGAACAAAAAGCTGATCCACGCATCCTCGCCCCGGGCGGAATCCAGCCTGTTCCTCACGGCAACGTAACTCCCGAATGGGCGATAGCCGACGAAGGAGGATGGAAACCAGGAGTTTAGACGCGACAGGAGTCAGGGATATCCCACGATGATTGGAACACAGATTCCGTGCGCCCTTCTTAAATATTGGGATAACCGTCGATTCACCCCATGACGCCGGGACCCGCTCCTCAGCCCATACTTCGGAGCGTAAGTTGCTACACGCATCTCTGATTAGAAGGTTTTGAGGTTGGGCTAATATTAGTGGCTAGTCTAACTGCGCACATCCTGCTATTGCAAGGAATTCAATTGATTAGACAGGATTCGGCACGTGAATTCAGCACTATACTAACACCCACCTGTCCTGAAATGGCAGCTACAGAATCACCAGAGCAGCGCAAAAAGTAGCGAGTTGAAAGGTTTGGGGCAGTAAGTTCAGTTATTATAGACGGATTATATAAGCGCGTTTCCGATAAACAGCAAACATCAATAGATAGACTATCTAAGGTAAGAGCCAATGCAGCTTGCTGGCCTGTTTGTCTCAGAGTTCTGACATTCATGGCTCCTATGTGAGCAGAGGTTTCAAAAAGTGATCTGTAAATTCGCGAACAGAAAATGTTTCAACATGTTCAGCGCGGTCTTTTCTAAAGCTGGGATTGACAGACAGAGTTGTTAAGATTGGATGGAGTAGGGGAAGAGTCAGAAACAGTTTGAAGAGTAGGGTCAGCAGTAGCTTGTTTTCGCTTACCCGCCCTGCTGTATGCAGCAGGTAAGGCGACCCTGTTTATCGTGCGCGACGGCCGATGCACTATGGAGTTGGGTTTCGTAGTAATAGTCATGGTCATGGTTGTATGCGGGCTGGGATACTGCCAGGTCGCCCATGCCTAGACAGGAGAACAATTAGGGTTCTCGACCAAAGCCTTTGGCTAAAAAGCCTGACCCACAAGTCAGCGGGTTAGGTTGAGACCGTGTTCGTCTGACCTCTATCCATTGACCTTCCTGGTATGAGTGACTCTGCTAGACACGACACAGCGTAGATCTTGATAACGTGGAAGTGATTAGACGGGGTGTGAAATCATATAGGGAAAACTTCACGCCGAGGCAGTTGAAATAACAAAGGCTGGGGCGAATGCAGTGAACAAGGTGGATGAGGCGGATATCTCAACAATCTGGTGTTCGGTTCTGCAGCGTGCATAACACCTATTGTTCACATGAATTACGTAAGCAGTGTGTCAGCGGACGCTGTTCGCACCTGCACACTAAATAAACAATTTAGGGAATTAAACAGCATTTAGGGAGTGTGATCAATTGTCTTGATATCCCCTGTCTACCTTAGAGAACTCAGGATTGGTCAAGAAAATGCCATTTAAACCTGAACACCTTTCGTACTGACACCCTTGGTCTGACGAAGCTTCTGTGTTCAGAAGCGAAACGTTACCAAAAACTTGCTATAACCGATTCATTGCAGAATTTATTTTCATGATTATAGACTCCCGATTGGTCTCGAATATTTTCAAATACCTTGGGGATTTGAATGCAGTTGAAAAATGGTGGGGTGTGATCTGACGGGGGAAGGCTGGGATGAATCATGGTAAGATTGTTCAAGGAATGCAGGCAGATGCTTGTAATCCGTTAGCACTGTGAAAGTACGACCTAATGAGGTATGGAGAATGTCAAAGGGCAAGGTATATGGCGAGGAGTTCCTAGCCAAAAGCACTATATTAATATTTGGTCAGGTAAAAATAACTGGGATAAAAATGATAAAGGTTTTAATTTATTATGTACAAGTTGTTGAAGGATAGCACCAGCTGCAAAGTTGGATGCATCGGTAGTTAAAACAAGACATAGATATGTATGAAAGAACAAGCCTGATCCAAGCAAAGTTAAGTTTACACCGGTGCCCAAGAAAATTACAAGAAGTTCCTCCCTATAGCACGCTCTCAACAAATTTTTAAAATCTAGTATTCTATTTCTTGATCGCGTGCAGAAGGTGCCAGTCTTGAGCGGTTGGGTATCAAGTTTCTCACCAGAAGCAATGCTCTACAATTGATGCCGCTGTGTGACTAACTCACGGATTTTAGAAAGAACTTGCCACTAAATTATTAGACGCCAAGGTTTGTTATTTTGATTACACGAACGTGTGCGGCTCCGTCGATCGTGTCCAACTGACGGACCTACTCAAAACACAAGCCATACCAGCAAAATAATTAAATGGATCTCAATACGTTGTAATCAACAAATTTCGCTCTGTCTTGCTCTCGACTGAGAAAGGGGTTCTTCAGGGAGCGATCCTATATCCCTTCTTCTTTTCAGCTTACCTGGCTGCGCTGACACAGTCGCCCTCAACTTTCACATTGAAATTTGCTAATAACCTAGTCATTAGATGTGCAATACCCAGAAACGATTCTTCAAATCTACCCTCTGCTGCTTTGGATCAAATTATTACCTGGTCAGAAGAGAGATGTATGTATGTATTTGAGCACAAGTGTGGATCCAGGCAAAATGCGGCAGTCAGAGACTGCGCTTGGGCTGAGATACTGTCAGGTTGCCTAGGCCTAGACAGAACTGAGAGATGAAAACAGAAATAGAAAGAAGATGAGAGATGCCTATCTTCAAATCCCGAAAAATGCACTCAACTTGTGTGCACTAATATGCGCGGTGAACGTCGTAAAGCAATTTGCACATATCTCGCTTTATCTAGAATCAAGTCCACAGACCTGACTTGAGGGGAAAATCTCAATAATTTAGGCGTTACTATATTTTAGATCCTTACCTGGGCCCATCATGTAAATACTCTACTTACCCAAGTTCGTAGGCTTTCTTTTTATGCTTTTTGTCTTCGTTCTATCGGCGTTGAGTCCCAGCTAATTGCTCACTTCATATTCTCTTGTATATTACCTAATTATGTACTGTCCATGTGCTATTTTCCCTGCGCTTTTTTCAAAAGACTGTGTTGCTCAAACGTTGCATCAGGATTGATTCACACTCGAGCTCTATTCCTTATGAACGTTGACCTCTACTCGCAACCCTTGCGTGATCCATACAAAGTTCCGCACAGGCATAGACTGTGAAGGGGGATGAACCACCTGATCTTTTCTACAAGGCTTGGTCTTTGTCTCATCTAATCCACATAAAACGCATACATGAAATTATTCTCGATTCGGTTGTTTACCTTTATTGAAAAAGACTTCGAAATAATTCGCTATCGTAATTACACTATAATAGACCGTATTCATGCAGTAAAACGCATTATAACTCGGACTTCTGTCGAAATCATTCCTGCCTTGCTCCACTTTTTATAACTGGGCTAACAAGCAACGCTCTGGTGTAATTTTCCAATCTTCCTCCGATCTATTTTTCTCATGGTACTGATTTTTTCTCAATGTACTGATTGCCAACGTGCAAGGATGATGACAAGTTTTTATGGTTCTAAAAAAGCGCTTTAATCTCCTGAGATATGCCAGACAATGGTAATGTAGGCCATGATCACGAAAAAGCTCATCTGGATTGATATTGTATTGCAATGAAAATGTCGTAATAAGAGTAACATCCTAAGATGAGCTCTAGATCCATGTTTTTGGGGATCCGTTCGCCAGAATGCATTTCTCCCACCAGACGCAACAAGTGTTGGTAATTGGTCAATTTAGCATTTGTTCACCAATAAGCACCTTTTTAAGGTTTCGTTCATCCTGGAGACTAACCGTATCGTGACACATGCCTGGAATTTATCATTAACGTCTTGAGAACAGGAATCCTAGCCATGCGCCCCGTGTTTCAAAAAAGATCGCCAGAACTCGAATTAGTCGAATTTTAATTCAGGCCGTAAACGTCACGCTATTTTGCATCACAAAATTCTTAATTTTCACCCTTTTATGAGAACCATCGTTATCTCTAAGAATATTAGAGGCTAAAATCAAAACACGGGAAGTACATATCCACGATAATTGCCTGTATTTCACGGACCTCATTCTCTGAAATACGTACTTTATATTCTGGAACCAACGGCGATTCTCATAGCGGTTTTTAATTGAGAATTATGCATTCCTGTTGATAAAACATTAATGATACCCTCCCAGCAAGTGTCACGAGGAACATGGTCGTCTGACCTCCATGATAACGAAACCTTAGAGAAGTGTTAATTTCTGAGCACATTGATTTTTGACCCATCACAAACACTTCACACACCATCGCAGTTGTATTTTTGAAGGCGGTTTTGTCGAGAACGAAATCTTACAGCGTGTGTAGCGCTTGCTGTCCTTCGGCATTCATGGCGTCCACGCGATTTTCACTACATATGTATGTATAAAATCACAAGTCTGGTTCAGGTAAAGTGCCGCACAGTCAGGGAATGTACGTGGGCTGAAGCACTGTCAGGTTGCCCAGGCCTGACAGATATGAGATAGAAAATAGAAATGGAAATCGTAGTGAAGCTCCAATGTATTTCAGCATGCAGCTCACTACCGGTGGCCAATCAATTTACCACAGCGTTAGCCGCACAGCACATAAGTATTGTACGATTGCACATCCGTGCACTACATACTAAAGGGCGAGTGTGCTATGCTCCTCTATGGTTTCAAAACCTGGTCTATTCCAGCAGAAGATGTTCCTCAGCTTTCTGATTTTGACACCAGTTGCATGCGTAGGATTGCTTATATTGGTTGGCAACATCGCGCGATGAATATATACGTCTGCAACCGTTTGTTACGACCAAAAGACCACGGGTAGAGAGAAATGCGTATGCTTACTTGTTTGCGATAGTTTTTACACATTTAAGAATGCTTCATCGCCGTTTACCATACCGCGCCGTAATCGAAGAGCCTGGTAGATGCTGGGAGAATTGACATGGTGTCCAGTCCATGACAAAGTACGAGCTAGGCTCTGTGGGACATATTCGTTTTCCGTGGTGGGATCTAAACAAATTACCCATTAGTTGGCTGCAAATTTTACGCGATGTGGCTGCAAACCGAGATCAGTGGCACCGATGTAGTTTATTATGTGCTATAATTTTTATTATATTTTTTATTCAATTTGCCTGATTTATTTTTACATGTGCTTCTGGACGATAATGATCTATACAGCAGGTAATGCAACCCGTTTTATCGTGCATTATAACTGATGCACTATAGACTTGGATTTAGTTGTGATTGTCATGTGGTATGTAGCCTGGAATACTGCCAGGTCGCTCATACATATGCACGGTTACGATTACGGTTCTCGACTACAACCTCGCTCACTACTTATGTCGTTCCAATGTACTTCTACTTATTCATACTATTTGATTAAGGCTCTACGTGTTAGGAGCGTATGTGATTTAAACAAGTTTGGTGCACTTTGTCTAAATAAATGGTAAAATGTTTGGTGTGTTTCTCTTTCCCTTGGCACGTAAAAGAAGGAAAAATTTATTCGGTACTTTTCGAATTTACTGTTTGGCAATGATATCAGATTCAACTGCAACGATACTTTTAATAGTGATCTTTTTGTATTTCACTATAATTAATATTTTAATTAGGATAATTCATCGGAACGAAAACCTTTCAAAATCATTATCACCGGTTTCGGTCCCTTCGGCCCAAACAAAATTAACGCCAGTTCGGTTTCAATACATCTACTAAAAAAGCGCTGGCTAGCCAACCAATCCTTGCGATGCAGTTCCATAAACCTGGTTATTCACGCAGATATTCCTGTTGTCTATAAAGATGTTCAAACAATTTCCGCCGAAATTTGGAAGTTAAATCCGGTGAGTGTGATATAACCATTTAGAAATTTTTTCAATTTTGCTGTCAGTCCATAAGGTGGCGCGCTGGGGTAATGAAACTCAGTCGCGCCTTGGTTCCAAAATACCCACAATAATTGGTTGGAAACCTATGTGATATGGCTGCAAACCGAAATCAGTGATACCCATGAACTTTATTACGCATCATGATTTGTATTCAATATCATAGCATCACATTCTATAAAAAACACAATCACATACGGTGGAACTACAAAATCGAGCCACCTTTCACGCACATTGAGATATTCCGGTTGCCCGCTTTTTCACGTTTTGCTTATCTGCTTTTGCAGCCTCGTGTTGGTACTTTGTCTGGCTCCACACCTTTTCTCCGTAATGATGATGCAGTCAGATTGTCACACTGTGTTAAGGCTTTCTCCAGGCCACGCACTTGATGTATTCATCCATGTGCTGCATTTATTTTCTCAATAGTAAAACTAATAAATCGATAGAAGCCAGAATTTTATCAGTTCGTCCTTCACACGACCGTATCGAAAACAGGCTAAACACTTATGGAATGGTTAAATGTAGAAACTCGGGTTTTGAAATGTCCGCAGCGGTTACTCAGACAAACAGTAATCAAATATCATGAATATCCATCACGAGAACAACTTTTTTCTGCAAAATTGCGAGCCCAAGGTTACACAACGTTCTCCGGAATGTTATAGTTTACATTTGAATATGGGTAATGTTGCCTGAGTTTATACAAGTTCATAAATTGCATAATGGCAGTGAGACGGCATCAAGATCTCGGTGCAAGTCATTCACCCTGAACCGTTGTTTTGGTTCAGACTCGTCCATCGCGGCGAGACTAGATGTTAACGTGGTGCGATGGTTTATGTACCTTCAGGACCCATTGAGCTATACTGGATGGTGTTCTTTGAGCGCCAAAAGATCTATTTATAACAGTCTTGGTACTTTTTTAAATTCTTTTTCTGGCTAATCTAATTGTTTTGTAGACTATCCGCACGCTTCCGTTATTGCTAGCACATACAAGCTGTAACTTGTTTGTGAGATGTCACAAACTGTCTTTGCCGGGTCTCGCATGCCTTTCGATATTTCGTTTCGCATTTCCGCAGTGGTGTTACGAATAGTAAGTGAAGAGTCGCAAACTAATTGGAATGTTAGAGTGAAGGTGCTGATCCAACTAAGCTTAACGCATGCTTGCGTGATCAACTATTCAAGAAAGGGTAGCGCTGGTCTGAAACGGATCACGAAAGTGGAACGTTTTACTTTTTTTAACGTTTATTAAGCAAACTCAAATAAGGAATCCGTGACAGCAACCAATTTGGCATGCTAATCCCTAAACTTCAGGCGTTCGCCGCTCCTACCTAAGCAGCTTGCGATACTTTGCTATGTTTGTGATCGGTTCATCATAATTTTTCGCGTTAATAAAGTTGGATTATGAGGGTGACACTATTGGGTTCTCTAAATTTTACCAACAATCAAGTGGAAGCCCACTGCATATTTTTTTCCTGTAAAACTCCGCTGAAATTTAACACTTTCAAATTTAATATTCGCATAACTCTCGTGCAAGTATATGCTAACCTAACAATGCTCGATGTCATCTTAGTTATAACGAAACCCTGTATTTGTTTGTTTCCAAAAGCGTCGATTTTCTTTTGACTTGATTTTGAGTTTCTGTTTATCAGTACGTATAAATCTCGGTAGCAAGATCTCGAATAATGCTGTTTGTTCGTTTTTTCACCACAGAATTTGGTAGTGCATGTTGGCCTGAATGCCACTTCTGATGCTATCGCGCTAGAGTCCCAGGCGTTTAATGGCTACTATGATTTAGTCGATGAGTCGAATTGTAAATGCGACAACGATGGGCTTTGCAAACCCGACGGTGAGGATCTGCTGTGTTGTCAATTGAACTTGGAAGAAGTTCGATATACCCTTTCCGAAAAAGGGTTTCCTGTTCAAATTTCAAATGATCCCGGCCATTTCTTATGCGGGTATATGTACTACCTGTAAGTAGTATGTATTTATTTTATTGAGAAAGCTGTGGTGGTTCAATGGTTTTAAAGCCCGATTTATTGAGTTACACGCAGATGTAAGGTGTATACGAACAATAAATGGAAAATTAGCTGCATAAACCTATCACTCTGTCGTAGTGGCTGAGACGATATCCCATCTGCCAATTTGTGTGAATTGAAAGGAACTAAACGCTGTTGAGTTCCAGTGCCCTGAATGCTAAACAGAATGAGCAAATTTGTGAGGTCAAGGTTTTATCGATAAAATCTTAACACTCCTCCAGTTATTGGTCTACAACGCGCGGTTCGTAGATCATGTATTGTTGTTTTCCGAAACATCGGAGCGGCGTTCGATGCGAAAATTTGTGAAATTGTATGTTGAGACATAGATGGCCCGAGATGTATGCTTCCAGAATAAAAGAATTATTTCACCAAATCTCCAGGATGTTTTGAGTGTATGGACACTTGTCATCCTCGTTGGGCGTGACAGAACTACCATATCTCACCGTTTCTTTCTAACTTCGCGATCGGCGATGCCCTCAAGAAAACTTTAGCTGACCTGGGAGTGTGGAAGTTGAACTTTTGCCGGTTGCGTATGCGGCTGACATCGTAATTCCGAGAGATGACCCTCATATAACGCTACAAGTCCTGGACCGCAGGGCCCTTGAAACACCAAGCTATGGCATGTAATTTGCATTTAACAAGTGTAAATCATATATCCTGGACTGGAGCAGCTTTCTTCCAAATCTAGTTGTGTGCGGTTTCAAGTTAGAACCGGTTGATGGCATGGTTTGCCTTGGTACTTGTATCTTTGATGCAGGTTGTGTCGAAGACGAGATCTCCCACAGTGGGTAACCAACAGCGGGTGTAGCGTTGGCTAACCTTAGCTATTTATGGCACTTAGCGATCTGTCACTCAATAATATAACTGTTGAGTGTAAAACGCAGTCGTGCGTGCTATGCCCCCTATGCGAAATCAGCTCTATCTGAGCAAAGATGTCCGTCTTCTGTTTTTGATACCTGTTGCCTTCGAAATATTGATTACACAGTGTTGCTAGTACATATGTCTGCAAACGGGTGTTAAAACCAAGAAGACATGGAGTGAATTAGATGCTGATATGTGCACTTTTGCAATGTCTGAGACACGTTTTAAGAATACCTTATTATCGCTTACTATATTATTGACAGAAAACGTACAAGGTGGCAGAAACAACAGAGTTGCCATTCTATGACCTGACGCATATGGATAAAAGGGTTGACGCATTTGAATATTCCGCCTAACCGCTTTGTTTTTCATCATTTGCTTACCTGCATTATGTAGCTTGGCACTTTGTCCGGCTCTAGCCTAGTGATGATCATATAGATATAAGTTCGAATATTCGTTTAAGAAATACCAATATGATTTTATGATTTCATATTTATTGAACTCCATATTTTTATTTCCATTTAGATCTTTATCTCGCGCCCCGGATAGATCCATTTTCGTCCATATTCCTTCTCCGTCTGATAAGTTCCCTGTCGACAAACTCGTCTCGGCTTTGTTTGAAATTCTACGAACGGTCGCTAAGCAGCGTGGTATTGCTTTTCCCGACTGTGAATTAGAAACTTGAACCACAAATGATCACACTCTTATCCACTGTGATACTGTTTACTTATATTTCACATTGAAGTCTGCTGATTTTGCCTTTTCAATCAACTCTACACAAGAGGAATATTTTATTATTCCCTCTGTATTTTTTCTACACAGTTTTGAAGCTTGTGTACAGATCACCAATACATTATGCTTGATAATTTTTCCCGTTTGTTGGTTAGCTTCCAGATTTGTCCCACCGCAATATTCAGGAACTTATCGATGGAGCGTCTGCATATTCGTACAATGACGAAGCTAAGGGTCTGGATCTAGGCAAAATACAGCACAGTCAGGGATTCCACGTGGGTTGAATTACTGTCATGTTACCGATACCTGGTCTCCGACTGTGCGCCACTTTGCCTGGATCAGGTTTGTGCTTTCATACCATACCTAGACAGCTATAAGTAGGGGAAGACCTCATTGATGCTTTGACGAGTTTCCCCATGCAAATAAGTACCGTTGGCAAATCAATTTAGCTCGATGCTTCAAATGCAGTACCATAGTATGTATGATGTATGAAATCACAAGCCTGTTCCGGGCAAAGTGCCGCACAGTCAAAGATTGCACGTTTGCATGTACCATTCACTAACTTCTCTATAACAATTATTCACTAATGTAGCAAGCTATTTTATCAATTAGTTTTGCACGTCAGGATACGCGGGTAAGTCGTTACTCATTTCCATTCCTACATTTGAACATTCTCCATGGTTGGTAACTAGACTTTTGCCTGTCGCATCGTTAATTCAAGTCCAGGGACTTCTGAGGCCGTAAGATAAAGCACGGGTGTGTAATCGTGCAGTACTTTGTGCTGTGCGGCTAACACCGTGCTAAATTGATTGGCCAGAGGTAATGAGCTGCATGTTGAAACAGGCTGGAGTCTCACTTCCATTTCCTGTTCCTTTTTCTTCCTCATATCTGTCTAGGTCTGGGCAACGTGACAGTATCTTAGCCCACGTGCAGTCTCTGGCTGTGCGGCACTTGGCCTGGATCAGGCTTGTGCTTTCATTCATTCATTCAAGATAAAGCTAACCCGATTTTCATTGCAATTAGATGTAATTGTGGATCAAAGGAAGTGTGCTACATCGCCTCCGTAGAATGCTGGGTAAACATATCGGACGCATAACCTCGCCTTAGAGCATCAGTATTTGAACATGATATATATGTTATAGTTTTAGAGGCCACGTCACATATTTATGAATTAAAATAGGCAGAGGCTGCATGGAAACACGATAGTTAGTTCCACGGCTTATCTTATATCTGTAATAGAGACCCAGGTGTGTAAACCTACATATCTGCGGTCCAAAGTTTGTATTCAGTTCTCCTTTCGCTTTACCAGTTAACTATCCTACTAAACCCGAGGAATTTGAAGACCGAAACGTAGTTAACTGAGGAATCATGGATAGGTATCGGTAAATCGAACTAAACTGCTCTGCTCATTTATATCGTGACATGATTAGAAACTGTTCACGGTTTAACAACTTCTACAACTCCAAGTGTTCACTCCGTAATTTATCCATTCGTGTCTAAGACGATGCAGTCAACTAGAGCTGATGTTAACGAATATCCATGTGTACGAATCTAATTAACAGGAGTAACTATAAAATCGTAAAATCCTGGTCTATATCGATTTGAAACAATAATTAAACTGATTCCGTTCGTCAGTCAGATGTCTTGTAAGCCACTGTGGTCTACGGACTTGAAAACGGTGTGGTTTTCACCCTGAACGAGTCTCTAGACTAGGGTTTCCCAGCTGGGGTTGCTCGCGCCCCTTTGGGTTGCGAGACAGTATTCCGTGGTGTGGGAGATGCTTGTCAGGTATTTTTGGGTGAGGTACATTCGCCCATAACGGTGACGTTTCACTTGTCATTAACCCTTTGTCTACTAAAGGTAACTCTAGTTACCACGTCAAACAAGCAGTCGATTGCTCAGTAGCTCCCGTCGGTACCTTTAGTCACTATCGGAGTGCACTTGTCAGGCGGCGTCTGGCATCTGATCAATAAAAATTAATCATGTGTTTTATTTATGCCAAAATTAAGCAGAATAACACGACAATATTATCAAATACGTGTATCCAATTACCGTAGACAGGGTTAAAGGCAACAAGGATCCGCTTTAATTCACGAGGAATCTTTCCAAAATTAGATT
This sequence comes from Atriophallophorus winterbourni, assembly GCA_013407085.1. NCBI lineage: Eukaryota > Metazoa > Platyhelminthes > Trematoda > Plagiorchiida > Microphallidae > Atriophallophorus > Atriophallophorus winterbourni. Next base: position 87,369 of record JACCGJ010018012.1, read on the forward strand.
TTGTATCTGCACGCAAACCACTGTTGCTGGCTTCATACCACGTGGTGTATGAAGTAGACAAATCCATGAAGCCCATAATATTGCAGAGGAGATGATCAAACCATATGTATTGGAAATGCCAAAAGCGTTCTACGAAAAGAAGCCTCAAGCTTACAAAAGTTCCGTTATCAAATAATGTTATATAGAGCCGAATTAGTTATTTGAGTTTGGATATAAAATAAAAAGTTATCGCAGATATCAAAGCTAGTGATTTGAAAATCTCTCTTAAGTTTGAACAAACAACTGATGTTCAAAAATATAGTTAACTCATTGCATTAGTGGGGTTTGTTTATGATGGTGCCGTAATGGAATATTGTCTGTTTTGTGGAGATCTGAAGAGAACCACCAAAGGAAAAGATATCATTAAATGTGTGAAGAATGTTGTACCAAACGACCTAGACATCCAAATAATTGGTTCTGCGTGTACCAACGGTGTTCTACTATGCTTTCACCGCTCGAAGAAATGATTGATGGAGACGAGTCCCGAATTCCGAGTGTGTTAGGAAATTGTGAATCATTTGGAAATACTATCGAATTCATTTAATGGGTAATTTAGAGGACGAGAACTGGAAACTTATGAAGAATGGATAATAAATCCGTACTCCTTTAATCTCGGTTACATGTCATGATGAACAGTTGAAAGACGATCTTATTGAATTGAATACGAATCGTGTTTTTGAAATGCAGTTTGAAAGTAAAACTCTGAAACAATATTTGTGCTTGAAATTGAACGTTTCCAAAACTTTGAAAAAGCACTAAGTGTGTTCAATCAGTTCGCGACGACTAACTTACGCAAGTGTGGACCTAGTGTTGATTTTGTCAATCAAGATCCAATCTACAAATCACTTGAATTCGCAGACAGACTTGCGAATTGCTATCAGTAGCAAAGTGCTACGTTTTTAATACAAACAATAAACAGGAACAAAAGACTTAAAAGATTAGAAGTGGATTTTAAATTTAATTTTTTAGGATTTTAAAAATTTTCGTTTTTATGTATATAGAATATTAAAACGGAATAGTTTAGTTCGGTGTTTGTAGACGCTGGGCTGTTTGACGGTTACATAACCCGGGGTTGTGATTACAAAAATCAAAGCTCAAGTTCCCCAACGAGCCTAACAGATTCGAGTTAAAGGGATAGCTTCCAAATGCCATTTGCATTAGGCGATTTAGTCTTTTCAAATCACCGATATTCGCTGAACTATGCATAGAGGTAGAGATTGCGAAAGCTAGTTGAAATCTTGTCATTCAGGAGGAACGCAGTTTACATTCAGTTGCGCAATTGACTACTAACTTTTCTTTTTGAGCGAGCCGATGAAATTTAACCGCACTTGCAAATGGCAAATCGTCTTCGGAATCACATGAAGCATGCCAATAATTTCGGGGGATGTGAGCAACACATCACTTTGGTCATGCCAATAACTGTTATTCATAGATAAGACTCAAACCCCAGGATATACCGTTTTCCCAAATCATGTTGGACGTTTAATCATCATGGTCGTTATCTGAGGTTGTTGAGTGTCACGCTTAACGGAATTTGCGCACAAGTCGGATGATTCCTTTAGCTAATATCTTCGTATTTTCCTAATAGAACAATGTATTTTGATTTCAATGATTTCTGGTCATTTCGGCGCACCACTAACTGGTGATCATCTAGAGTGGTGCTTAATTTGTGACCGCTTTGACCGACTTAGTTTTGTCGAAATCTTAATTAATGATATTTGACTAGTCTTTTTTGTAAGTCTCTGTTTCGTGGCGTTGAAACTGTTGCATATGGTTGACGTGGATTCGCTTACAAATTTAGATCCAGTTAGTTGGCGATTTCTACTGAACATACGCTAACGCGTTTGTTAATCGGTTTTGAACCGAGTGTTCGTTTTTCCATTCTCAGTGTCTTCAAAATTCTGTCTGTTGATACTGCTACCACTAATCGCTTCCTAGGTTCGTGCTGATCGTTTAATCTGTTTCGATCAATTTTGACAACTTCTATGTTTTATTACGGATGACACGTAATTTTAAAATTTGATTGGGGATTAGCACACTTCAGTTCGTTGACTCTCATCTCGGAATAATTTGCGCCTATATGCAGTGTTGCAATATTTTTGTTCTGCGGCGACAATGTCATATCCCTCATCGAACCTGGGCCAACTTGCTGCTCACATTAAGTCTGCGAGGCGGTGTGACATTTATAAATCCTGATTTTTTCCACCACAGTTTATAGTAAATTGACTTTTGTTTGTTTTCGTAAATCTAAGGAAAAAGTAATATCCACGAAGTGTAAACCTGACTGGAGTCAAATATGAAGACATTTAATCAAATATTTATTCTGTTTAATTATGCAAATGACTGATACATCGGGATGAACGGCCGGCTGCTTCAGTTTGTGTGTTGGAAGTATGTTGGAAGTTGAACAGCTTGCTGTCATAGGGTGTGCATAAATAATTAACTTTTCCGATTTTTAGATTAAAAGAGGGAGAAGCAGCATGAACTATTGTTATCCGGGTAGTCGCTATCTGAAATTACTTTGGCTATTCTCGTTGTACAAATAGTGTTGTTTACAAGGCATGAGTGTTGTTAATGTTTACCCCAAGCCTTTTATTCATCTTTGTTCCATTGTAGGGTACTTGAAGTGAGTTAGAGCTGTTAGACCACCTGCGAATCATCCGACTTAAAGAGCACACATTGGGTTGCTTTTAGAAGCTAGAATGGCTACAAGTTTCTTTATACAAAAGCCGCGAATAAAGATTCGTAGTAAAGGTGCCCAGAGATAATAAGAATGAGATGGGATTTATCACAACATCGGAATCTCGGCCAAGATCGTCAATCGTGAACTCGTATAACGGCATCTTCGAGAGCATGTACGTGGAATCCAGTTGTCTTGCTGAGTAAAACAAGCAATTGAACATTAGCTGTAAGACAATTAAGGTTTCTATACGTTTATTGCTCCGAGAAGAAGCACGAGGTATTCGAAGTTGTGCTGCTTAATTTACTGGAGATATTCTTCAAATTTGTTTACCCCCGGCAGTAATGGTGATGACAAGGCGGTTAATATTTTTTCAGTACACTCACTTTCTCCTTGATGAAAGCTTCAGTAATGGTGGGCTGGTCTTTATTTCGCTTATTTATTGTGGCAATATTCAGTTATTTTCATTGAGGCTGTATGGACTGTTGGCTTACTAGCAATTAAAATGGATTATCCACATCATTAGATATTTCGAATACATGTTTCTCACCTACTTACCGAAAAGATCAATTTAAAATGAATGATTTTGTCGTACCAACCATGCATTTTAAATTAATTTTTTTCAAACTTGTCTTAGTTTGAATATAATTCCGTAATTTAATGTTGTTTTCGATTACCGTATTTTCTTGGGTTTTGTTTATTCTTTCGTGTATCGTTTAATCTAGGTAACCTTCAAAATGATCCAACTGCAAAGTTCTTGTTTTGGGTGTAAATACACACGCATACCTTCACACGGAGCACATTTCTACGTGACAGGACGGGGGGACAACTTGCCGACGATGCTGCCAGAAACAAATTACTTTAGGCTAGCTGTGCAACCGTACACACGCATCGGACTTGGCGCTATTCTGATTGCGCATGAGATTCTGACATCTCCGCTTCTCGCTTGATTAATGGCTTTCCGGATTAGGACAGCAAAAGCGCGGGAGCATTGGGTTGTGCTGGGAATGCAACCCTCTTTAGTTGGCCTCGATGATCACAGCATGCCCTCGCATCGCATGTGCGTGTGTGCGTTTTCATTGCATGCATGTGTTCGCATCAGAGACAGCAGTCAAAAATGACAAATGCTTTTTTCTCAGGCGTATATATGTACACGTTTCACATCGCGGACTTTTGCCCTCATGGTGTTTGATTTGACTGCAAAATTCCGGTCTCTATTATGATTAATAATGAATGTTCTGAATGAAAAAAAACATAGTCGGAACATGTCTGTGTATTATAACCGATTCTAGCCTGAAGTGAGGCGGAAGAGTAAAACCCTAAACCATAAGTTGTCGTATACGGAATAAATATGTTCATGGTAAAACTAAAATCATGTTTAAATCAACATGAAAATGTCTTATTTTCACTTTTCCACCCGCGCGATAAGTTCTGGATTGAATGCAATCTTGTATGAATACTGTTAGCACCATTTCGAGCATAGAGCGACTATGAATACGTTTGTAAATACCATCGTGAAAATACAAAAACTAACCACTTGCGATGGCGCGATATGGCCTACTAAGATGCTAGTTTACGGCCAGTATCCATGAATATATTACATAAAATTTGAAGAAGCTGATGGAGAAAGAGTATTGTTATATATAGCGTAGTGTTATTCAGTACTCTATGAATCAACGAACACTTTTGTACCATTTGAAACTGTCGCTTTTTACAGAGAATTCAAATTTTTCAACAATTTGTTCTATTTTATTGCTATTTTTGAACATTTAACAGCTTCTCTCACTAATTATATATGTTCAATTATTAATTATAATTGATATATATTCTTTTAAACAAAGCCAATACATTAAGTCTCCTGGAAACATTCTCTGGTCAAAACATTGGCTCCAGCTTGATCTTATCTCGTTGAGCGCTTTAATGTGAAAATCGCACTCCTTGCAAGGTCGTATCAAATCGTAGACTGCAAAACAGATTGATTTCGCCACGCCAATTGTCACCTACGTATAGATATGGCTGTATGTGCTAAGCTGTGCGATTTTAACATGCCTTCACGAACGAGTTCAATGAAACAATTCAACTCGAATCAGCTTCTGAAAATGACTATTATCTAAGTCGAGGAACGGTTAGTGTTATTGAAGTTCAAGCGAATGCCATAGGATGAAAACTTATGACTTCTTAGAGCAGCTAGAAATAAGGCCTGCTGGGTGATGTGTAAATGACTACTGGACTGAATGGTCATTTTCACGGCATGTATAATGAGGTCAAGAGTTTCATTAGTGCAAGCAAACTAAAACGGTTCCCGTTAAGGCAGCATCTGGTAACCCGATTGCCGACAAAACTCAGTAGACGGAAAAATGGATTGAGCACTTATCTCTCTACTACCGGGATAGGATTTAAAAAATTAGAGCGTTTCCTAACCATTGAACATCTTTATAGTCCCACTACTCTTGATGCGCTCAATAGAGCAATCGACCGCTTAGCAAGCGAGAAGGCCCTTTTTACGACGGATTTACACTTGAGCTCATCAAATACTGTAGAACAAATCTAATACAGCCACTTCATCGTTTTCTTCTTCAGTGCTGGCAGGAGGAGTGTATTTCACAAGAGATGCGAGACACAAACATCATCACGCTATTTAAGAATGAGAGTGATCGAGGCGACTACAACAATTACAGAAGAATTTCTCTCCAAGGTATGGTAAGCGAATTGTTTGCTAAAGTCTTACAAATGCGGCCAAAATAATTAGCTGATGGATATTACTCCGAATATCAACGTAGCTCCCTCTGGGTAAGATCAAACGTTGACAATATCTTCTTCCAGAGACAACTTCAAAATAGTGTAGGGAACAGCGTATGCAATTATACGCTGTTTTATTGATTTAAGGTAGACATTCGGCTACGTCAGCAGGGCGGGTCTTTTAAAAATGCTTGATCTTGTAGGCTGTCCTTCAAAACTGCTAAAACTCGTTATTTCGTCTGGCATGAAGGGCTCAGTTCATTTTAACTGTTTCAGTTCAGAGGCCTTTGAAATTCTCCGAGGCGTCAAACAAGGGTGTGTTCTTAATCACACACTTTTCGGTATTTTCTCTGCTCTGCTTCTGAAACACGCTTTTAGGACGAGAACAGAGGGAATTCACCCACGCACTCACAGTGATGGCAAGCTTTTCAACATGAACTGGTTGAGAGCATAAACTATAGTTCGGGATGTGATAATCCGAGACCTGCTGTTTGCCGACGATGCAACCATCAATATTCACTCGCAGAAAAACCTCCAGTCGCTAATGGACTGTTTTTCGTCGGCATGCAAAGACTTTGGTCGACAACCAGCATAGGCAAGATAAAAGTCCTTGGTCAAGGGATTATATCGCCTCCCATCATCATTGTTCAATACTGTCATCTAAATCAGTACATAATTTCACATATTTTGGTTCAACCATTGCGAATAACCTCGCGCTAGGCACGGAGATAGATTATTGGATTGGTAGAGCAGCTGCGATTTCGTCCCGATTGAACTCTCGTATATTGGTTAAACACAATTTGACTGTGAAAGATGATGGTAAACAGAGCGTGCGTACTAAATGCTTTACTCTACGGCAGTGATTTATTGTCCATCCACGCCAGACACTAATGGAAGTCGAACGCTTTCCGTTTACGTAGCATCAGACGTAACTTGATCGTATCGTTGCTGGACAAAGTAACGAATGTTGAAGTGCTTTCAAAAGCTGGTCTCAGAGCATGTTCACTCTACTACGACAGCGCCCGCTATACTAGCTGAATAGCAAATGATTTACTCTATGATGAGTTGAAGTTTGGAAGTCGACCATTGGGCAAACCGCACGTGTGTTGCAAAGCCATGTGGAATAACTAGATGAAACCTGTTGTCATTGAATGCTCACTTGGGAAGAACGGTATAAACTGTCGTCTGCCAGCTGGGGATGACCAAACACTACTCTCGGTTGTCAACCATGAATCACGCCATCAGTATGCACCCGACCCAGATCACCCGAGTGCTGCCTATCGGTGTGAGCGCTGCGGGAGAGGCTGTTTCCCCCCCCCAATCGGAGTGTTTATTCATCCTAAGAGCTGTGAAGCATGAATACCTCATGCGCATATGATCGACATCCATTGGCAACAATAGTTACAGCATTTGGTCTTATGAAATCTTGAAGATGTTTTTGAGATAATCAACATTTTACCGGATGACTCAGACGTTGTGTTATATAAGAGGTGCAATACTTGTCTTCATGTGTTTCAGTTCTCTTTAGATTAAAATTAATACACCTGAAAGGATGTTCAAATGTTTTGACGTATATAATATGGGAAATTTGACAGCACTTGTTCAGCATTGTTGCTATTTTGTGTTAATTTTCAACCACGATGAATTTCTTTTTAAAGCAGGGACATATGTGAACAAAAGTGGGTTGAGATCACCTCGAAAATGATAGTAGCATCGAATGAACCAAACACATTTTGACGTGGCACGGACTAATTTCAGAGTTAGTTGAAGCGAGCTAGCTCTGCGTTGTTTTCCAAGTCAAAATAAATAATGACATTTAAATCTTTTTCATAAAAGTTTGATAATATAACAGTTCAACCGACAAAATACGCGTTGTTGGAATTGCCGTGAAGTAATATCAAAGATATAATTCTTTATGTTGCGTTGAATTTTATTGTCTTGGGGCCAGTCATAAATTAGGTTCAGGTCTCTTTGCAAGTTCAGCCTATCAGATGTGGAAGATAATATCTGCTAGTGTCAGTATCGATGTCTGTATCATAGCAGGTAAGTCATTTATGGTTAAAAATTCAATGTATATAATGGTAGAAAAAACATTTTGTTTAACAACAACCATTAAATACTTATAATTAAAATCAAGTACAGGATAAATCTTACACTGCAGATATATTAGGCCGTTAATTATGATTCGGAAAAGTATTACCCATATTGAATACAAGAGTTGGCAGAGAACCGATTCTTGTTGAAAACCACATGTCACTAGAATGCACTCTGATATCCCACATTTGAATCGAACGGAGATCATGCTGAAAACTAACTACTATTAGTCTTGCATGGTGTTTAACAAGAACAGTTCATGACTGATGTGATTAACTCAATTTAAAAATCGATATATGTCTCACGTACTGAGGGTTCAGCAGTACCTCAGTGAAGGCTTCATTTTCTCAGACAAGATCGATTTCTACTCAATTGACTTCGTAGTTATTACTCACGAAAGAAATCTCGTTCGGCAAAGATTCATTTATAATGTATCTACCGCTATGTAGACGCTTTCATTAGAACTATGAAACAATGATTAAGTGGACTGTTCCTTAGGCCAAAATCTGCGACATTTTTGACCGGAAGCTCTGTTTGAACCACATTTTGGATAGATCAGACAACGGAACTGCGAATCGAGTGCATGCTATAAGGGATAATGACATGACTGTTGTATATTTTATGTAAACGATGGTACTTTGTAAACCTTATTTTTACTGTCATCTATGCGTGAGGTGTGCAGAATGGGCATTATGGACCCGCTGATGATCGGACTGTTTAACCATAGAGACTTGCGAAATTCCTGATGTGAGCTGCAATAGAAAAACGCTGGATGAACTTTTAAGAAGTTGTTGAGCTGTAGATGCGGTAAGCGAAGTAATTTTCACTTTACCATTCCGGAGATTGTTGACCTACTTGTGCAATACTTTGGTATGATTAAAAATGGAGAAACGCCAAAATCATATTACTTATAAGCTCCATAAGTCTCAACTATAAAACAACTGTTAAATGAAATAAAATGAAAGATGATAATTGACCAATATTATAACTTTCTTACAACCCAAAAAGCTCATTTGCATGCATCTTCATCACACACACCACGAACGGTTTCGTGCTGTTTGCACTCATCAGATTGGGGCAGTATGATCAGGATCCGCATGCGCTTGAAACAGTGGAAGAATGGTAAACAAGTTGCGCTTGTATGCCGCTGTTGGATGGAGATGCATGCAAATGAGCTTTTATGTTCACGGTCATGGATTCAACACCGGTCTAAGTGTGGGCTCATGCGATTGAACAGGTTGGTCTTACCAACCTTATCCAACAGTGGCATACAAGCGCAAATTGCTCACAACCCAGTTTTAATTTTATTGCTGCTAATGCTAATGCTATTACTACCATTATGAGTAGTATTAGCAGCGTCAATGAAATGATTTAATTTGCTTTAAGTCGCAAAGCTGAAAAAATCAAATATGTTCATTATATATACACTGTGCACGGAAATAGAAATAGAAGTATAGAGCAGATAAATAATTAAATCCGGATAAATCGTTTGAGAACGAATACATTTAACCTTTCTTATACGTCACACGTGTGTACCCCTGGTTCAGGATGTACCTCTATCATACGGTATACTAACAGTATCTCGCTATCGTTTCTTGGATCTTACTGCCTGCTTTTGTTCCTTTTCATCGCTGTAACTGTGATTCATCTTAATATAATTAGAGAAAGCTATATGCATGAAGATCTACGTTGGAGGAGCGGTGTATGGCATCTCATCGTGGGGTTCTGGTAGACTGAAGTTTGTATGTTCCCGTCTATTTTTGTTCAGAAACGTCTAAAAAGGAAGAGAGTTTCGTAAAATTCTCCGACATTCGCGACTGTAGTGATTGACTCTGGGTGAAATATTACTCAGCAACTGCTTTAAACTATTTAGTAGCAATGTCGCTAAAATAAGATCTTTTAAAAATAATATCATAATTTCTCATGTAAAAATAAGGCTTTCGTCGTTGTGTTGCATTTCTAGGATATGAATCACCGTCCCAGATACAAAATTCTCAAGATTCTGATTAAAATAATCAGTAGTGATAACACTAACATTCTCGACATACCACTGAACATAAAACTGATTTACTCGAGCTACGGGCGTGCATTTTCTTCACCACAATCACTAATCTTTATCCACTAATCAATTGTGAACGCATCCAGTCCACTTAACAACCCATTTGGCGATTCGATTTCTAATTGGCTTGCTTGCCGAGGGAAAGATTCTTCCTCAGTCTAAATCCCAGGAGAGATTTGTCTGGTTTAGCTGAGTGACCACCGTAATCCAAATTTGTCAGTTTAAAAATCTTACACGGGATAATTGCTGTAATCTTACAGTATATTTACAAATAAAAAGATCGAGAATCCTGTAAAGCTGCATTGAACGGACTCTTCAACTTATGTTGCGTTATTAACAATTTTGAACAGTGCATCAATTTATCGAACCCCAAAAGAGAACATTTCATCTCAGACAAGATAAACCACTCAAGTCTGCTTTACAACGGTCAAGTGTTTTCAAATAGTTCACGAAATAATGCGTCAACTTTGTTTCATTTTGATAATAACCATGCCTTTAAGTGTCACAAAATTGTCTGATTAGAATATGATTAATTAAATTTTATAAACAGAGAGTGGAAATGCATTTACTTTTTGAACGATGCCCACAGAGCATTTTATTTTACAAGCAAACATGATGTCTTCAAATGCTGCAAATTGCTGCAAATTTATTGCTGTGAAACGATATTGCCGCAGTAAAATGCCAATCCATAAGGAGAATAAGCATCATTCCATTGAGCCCATGGTTTTACCTACGTACTAATTCACATGAAAATTGATTACGTGTAGTTATGATAAGATGTAAACTTCGTATTCAACTAATATAGGCCAACATGGTTCGTGTATGAGTAATAATGGGACTCAACCTTCGGTTAGATATCTCTAGTCGTTGACGGCAGAAAGGTAGATAAAGGATTATACTTAAAAAATATAATTGAATATTTAGTATGACATGAAGTGGAGGAGGTGTTTGAAAGAGAACAAACTGATGCTTATTCGATATGGAAAAGCTATCTCCGGTTCCATCCATTAACTTTTTGTTTGGACGTTTATATAACTGGAACGCAGATTAGAAAGACCTTGTTTTCCATGCAAATATATGCAGCGAGGATAAAATAACATTTGGAAGTACCGCCAAATATTGAAAAAGGAGGAGAAATGGTATGAAATGCTCTGAATCGCATCCAATGATTCAACGATTTATGGTTGAAAGGTTGATACTTTACAACACCACATAATTACGATATGAATGAAATGCAAATTATATATACATGTAACGAAGCCAAATCAACATTCATATATAAATTTCATTTTCATTTTAAAAAGCTCATGACCCGACAGGCCACTTTTTCGATATTTTACAATATGCTTTTTAATCAATAAAGAAATAAAAAGAAATAAAATCTCTGATTGCAGTCAACGGTATGATAAGCAATAATGCTAGAGAAGTCATGTTTCAATACAATTGACAGGTCAAAATTGCAACTTGTTGGAATTTATACCCTCAATTAAGTGAGAAAACTATTTGATAATGGTAGGAAGTTGGATAAGACATCCAGAGTTTTTCGTCAATATAAGCTGAATTGAAATGATTTATTGGCTACAATTCAGCATTCCATTCTTACTTACTCATTCAATTCTCATATAGCATTGCAGAACAATAAGAGAGCATAAATGAGATCACCATTCTAAACTAGTCTTTCAGACAATCTCAGCTATGTGAGCTGAAATCACGAAGTTGGCCTTTGGGTAAGTTGTGCGAAGTGGTTTGTACACAAGATATGGAATCTCTCGATATTCACCATATGCCGTAGGAAGAACTGTCGTTTGTTATCTCATTTTGGATCTATGAAATATTCTTCAATCTAGGACATCCGTTGAACGATATCAAAAGAAGCACTTGTTATTCAAGCGATTCAAACGATGTAGACGTAAGTTTCTAGATTATCTTTGTGCCTTTGACATAGCACCATTTTTCCCGCAATATATTATGTGCGCAAACACCATATGACTGATAATTTTTGGTTTTTTTTGATGTCAACTTTTTTAATCCTAATCGTCAATGTATTATTATTGTGACGAAGTTTAGGCGTGGAATATCGATTCATTTGATCAGCCAATGTTGCCATTCAAGAAAAGAGAAGATAGCCAGCTGAGTCTTGAACTTAGGTTCGATGTAAGAAGATTTTCCCAGCGAATCTGTAAACGTTATTCCATTTTTTCAACGACCAGTTCACTTTTTAAAAATGATTAACTTACACTTATAAAAATAGTTTTAACTTCATAATGGTTAGAGAGATGTGTGTCTGCGAAAGAGAAATATTTTTCTTCATTGAATATTCCAAATATTCATTTTCGAACCTTTTTTATCTTGAAATTGAAAGTCCAATGGGTTTACGTGTGAACATTTGTAATGGTGTTTTTTATTATGGGTTTTCACCACAAATCAGAATGTCATAGCGGAAATTTGGCCAGGGAACTAATTTTGTTTGATGAGGTCACACAGAAAAATATATTTGACCAAATTAAGCGGTTTCAATCATGTGGGATAGGCGAACATTGTAACTGAATTAATCTCGAAGTCCTAATTGAATCGAGTTTGAACATTGTAGTTCGTTGCGCGAAGCATATAAAAACAGTGGCTTCCTACCACTTTCCACTGTTGCAAGGCTCCCTGAACCAAGCCTTACTGTCCGATGACGGCAAACAGTCAGAGACCGGTTGTAGTGTGTAAGTGCTTAGGATGTGAATAACACTTTACTCGGGTTATCCGTCAGCACCTCGTGCACTTGACCAAGAATCACATTGTGATTTTTTGTTGGAACATCGTGGTGCGTTGTACAAAACCTATTAAACTGTGGCTTCAAGGTAGAACTTTGAATAAATTTAAATTTCTTAAAATGCTTTCAACAACTTCGCTGATAGCTTTTAAGTTCCTTGTTCTACAACACAAGCATTTCTAACCGAATCACATGGACAACAGTTATAAAAACCTAGATATCCCAAATATTTAATCAAACCGAAGCGCAATATGATTTCCAGTCAAGCGCCCAAATTACGAATGTATTGTTTGCTCACATCCCCACACTATAGCAAGATGTCTACTTTCTGACAGCTTCCAGTCACTATTTGGAAACAGTAAGGTTAAGCTCATTGTTACTTGATACAGCGGAAAACAAATTTATACTTCTCTAGTTATTGTTTTTGCTAAGCTTCGCATGAGTCACAATAATGATGAAAAACAAAAAAACCATGAACTGATTTCTGATCGACACTTGAGCCTCATAGATATTACTAATATTCGGCTGAGTCCCATCCATATTAAATAGCTGAATTGTTCTTTGGTAAATGAAAAAACCACCAGAAGTGAATATAATAACGGTTCTCTTTGTTCAATTTCCCGTCACCTAATTTTAAGTGGAACTGGTACACGGCTAATATCTACTAAAGGATTTTACTAAATTGACGTCGCGTTTGTACTGGTAAACATTTTAAATACTAATGATGCATAAATCAGGATTTAGTTGCATTAATTAATAAAATCGCTGTCAGATAGTACAGCGTTGATCGTACGAGAAAATGAGAAGGAATACTGTATGAAAAGATGTTGGTAAATTAATTATTTTAATATGTTGGATTCAAGTAAAAATGTCGTATAATTTAGACCTACTCGTATTCAAAAAAATACATGAAGATTTAATGGCGTCAAAAATCTACAGCCGGAGCTCATCTGAAATCTATCCTTTTGAAATGAATGTGTGATCATTTTTCTGCGAGTCCAGTTTCTTCCAAACCTCTCATGATCCATGGATTTGCAAATCTTTCGACCCGTTGTTGCTTACGTCTGTGACGTTTACGTTACCCTGACGAACTCTTGAAAAATACTATGACAATTCAACTCAATATTTGCCAGCTAGGAAATTCGCAGCTAAGTAATATTCAAGCTGAATTTCATTTTGCATCCAACGCGGATATCAGACAGTAGTCTGAGAGTATCGCATTGACTGAAGGCGGGGGACTTTCGTCCAGTGAGTCCTAGCAACCGCACTGATCATCAAGTTCAGCATCGAATGGTAAACCCGAATTCACTTTATTCATATTTTTACGGTTACTTCCCATTTATTTTGCAAAGAGTTCGGGGTCAAAATTACTCTCCGATGGTGTACTTAGCAACAGAGCATTTTCCTAGGTGGAACGGATTGTCTGCAGCTGCTGAACAGAGATCAAACGGACAGTGAACAACCAATGCTGACTGGTCAGTTATTGATTATCACTCCTAGCCTTGTATAAAAACGTGATTACTTTTTAATCAGACTGTCTTAATGCGAAGCATTGATGGAGATATTGATCAATGGTCGAATATCAATGAAGCAACGTGCATACAAATTTTCAATCAAAACTGTCGACTCACCATTTAGCAGCGAACCTCAGCTAATTGACCCGGTTCGACATAATTGCATTGAGATGTACCTTTATATATTATCTAAATAATTTTATTTAACGTGCGATTATATAATTCAATTTACTGGAATTAGAAGTATTTACCTGCCTTAATTGTTAACCATAAAGCTTAAAAGCTATTATATCTGATGCTTTGAGTTATTCATCAAAGTATCACAAGCGATATTCTAAATACGAATGACACCTAATGAACTGTCAGCAAGCAGTTTGTTGTTCGTTAATCATGATGGCGTTCATTTTCAATCTAATCAATTATTGAATCTTTATAATGGCACATATAGAGCGGACACGAAGGAATTGACACCTCGGCTGTTCACCATTGACAATCTTAATTCAAAAATATAATTAAATGGGAAACGAAAGAAGAACGAATTTTGTTTCAAAAGGTACGTGATTTGGGCCCAGACAAACGTGATCAATCTTACGATTACACGGTGATAACGTGTGCGCGGCGAAACCCATTGTTGAAACACGATAAATATTTGTGTTTGCGCACAATATGAATTGTTTGGCGTTGCATAACTCTATGTATGTATGTAGTCATCGAGTACGACTATTAGTATTAGCTACTGCCAAACTTTGACCCGTATAATCGAATATTGCCATCGCATTTGGTCATACAAAGTTTACATTTTGTACTTTATGTATCAATACGAATTCTTATGCGTGTTTTGTGGAATAAGTTGTTTATGTTTGTGATTAATCATCCGTGCCTAGTCCATCGATATATTCGTGAAGTTAATCATGACGGTCCATAATGGAAGCACTGGACTCGAGCTTCTCTCTTATTTGAGATCATCATCAGCGCATATCATTCGCTTCGGGTGTAACTTGAACCCACGAACACGAACATTGTAGTCCACCGTTTGACCGATCGCAATTAAGCGTTCGTGAACCTTTCTCCAGACTAACACATTTGAGTAGCTTTGGTTGCCAACCAGTCGTGAAGGAGCCGTCAACATCTGTTGTGATCGCCCAACCGACTGATCTCCATATCAGGTCTTCCCATCGGATACAGTACACGATTAGATCTGATGGCCATTGTTGTTTAAGCGTGTTTTGGAAAATAAGTTGTTTATTTTGTATCTTATACTCGCATGTATATGTTAAACACAGGAAACAGAATGTTCTATCCTAATAGATTGATTAGCTAGATATTGTTGTGTTTGATTAATTTGTTCGAGATCTATATTCATAGTTGACCACCTCCAGTGTCGGGCAACAGCAACTATAACTTCCCCATTGCACGTAAAGGAACAATACACTGGATTTAGAAATCGTATGCCGATAAAGTGTGCGATAAGATAATTATTATAATTTTCTATCCTATCGAACTTGAAAGCTCACTTGAATGTATTAAATTATGATTCTGCAAATAGCTTCTCACATCATGAACGTAGAGCATTTCCCATACCTTCTGACAATTAATTTCAGTTGCGCATTCGGTTCTGTAGTAAACAGTGACTATTTTCACACGCAGAGGTGATGTGAAGTGGTTAATGGTACTAAATCTTCCATTTAATCCATTGGATTAGAGCCTGAAATACATGCCTACCAGTTGGTCCATCATTTAGTGAATTTCTTTTTTATCGGCAAATGACATCTTGATGGTAAACCATTAGTCGAAGATTGAGAATAATAATATTAATAATAATAATAATGTTCTCGTTACCAGAAACTAATCAGTATGCTGTTCCACTGAGAAATCACTCATGAAAATCATCAACTTCAATTGCAATTGAAATAGAGCTTCGTAGCAACGCTACTTAATCGTGCTTAAACGCATGACAGACCGCCTACATCTCCGATGACAAAAACCAGTTGTTTTCATCGACTTCATTGTAACTGTTAGCGCGAAAAAATCTAAGTTAGCATTTAAACGCTAGAGTAAAAGGACACAAAATTCAGATATTTTGCAATATATTAATAAGTGTTGGTGATAAATTTTAGAATTACCCTATCATTTGTCGTTCATTGATTGGAAAACATCCACTCGATTGATTGTAGACAGCAAAGTATATATTAAAATTCAAGAAAACATGATAACGGTCCACTGAATAACCATATGCGCAATATACTTTTTATTAAGTGCATCAGATTGGTTGAATGTAGGCTACCAGTCACATCAACCATCAATTGACCTTTACGATACAAGAATACATTTCCATGCCAACAATGCACACGCACCAAGAAGATCAATTAATTTGGAGCGAAACAAAGGTAGATTACGATTGAGTAACGCGCAAGATGAGAAACGTCTTTAGAGTTTGGTATACCATAGTGCAATATGCATACCCATTTTGGGTTTATACGAATGATGAGTCATATGGAGTACAACCGAGCCGGTGGCATGCCAAGTATGCTTCGACGTGTTTCCTATTCTCCTAAATACTTACACAAACAAAGTGTTTAATTACACAATGCTAGCTCGGGATCCGCGGCTAAATAAATTTGCTAAATAGGGTTTATCGCAGAGCAACCAAAATGGTTGAGGAGCGACTGTTGCATCTAAATTTGGATACTTTGGCTCGCACACGAGTTCGAACGGATTTAATCCTCACTTAAGAAATGCTGACCTCAACGTTTTATCCTTTGTGGCGTCGAGTTCGCCTCCAGTCAAGCCATAGCACACGCACTCACATATTGACATTGGATATACCACATTCTCATCAAAACTGCTTCCATTAAAATTAAATTGAATTATTTTCGGTGCGCGTTCGTTTGTTTATGAAACTCCTTACCGTCAGACATTGTACAATTATCTAGTTAATGGTTTTCAGAAACAAACTGAATATATTTATGCATAGTATTGATAGCTTACAATACGTCTTTTAAATTACGTAATGCAACGTCACGTGATATTTATCCTAAAGAATCTTATATTATCAGACCAAGAAAATATATGTAATTTTTCAACTACCAAAAATTATCAAACTTCACAAGGCCTCACTTTATAAATATTTTTTGTCCTTATACGAATTTCCCATGGTGTTGTACATCTATAAGCATTTTATAACATATATTCTTGCATATTGTATATGAATGTTGAGCTTTGCTCATGCGCACAGCTTCTGTTACAAAGACCACTCGTTACAAACGGAGCCCAAGGACTTGGATGACGAGACGTTCTGCTGAACGATATGATATTTTTCAACGAGTCGTTATTGACAATTGACATTCAAGTATTTTCTAAGGCACTAAGATTAATTCAGTTGCACTACCCATCTGCCATAATTTGTCGTGACATGTCAGCCTTGCGCTCAACATTGAATATTTAATTATAGTCATCTTGCCTAGACTATTCATTAACTTTAACGGTAATAGCCAAAATTCTGTCAAAAATATATGCGTATGACTTCCAGTGATAGGTTAATTTTCACCTCGCCGCCTGGCCAAAAACCGAGATTAATAAGCGGCTTGCCAGAGAATCGCCATCTTTTCCTGTTTGAAACATCATGTTTTGGGTAACCGAAATCTGACGAAAATGATGATTTAAAGCGCTTACAAAATGCTTTAAAATATGGTAGCTAAACCTGAACCAACCCAAAATCGTACAAAAGCTGAATGATTTTCGAAGTATATCGGAGACAGTTATTAGTATCTTGGTTTGCGGAAGTTTGATAAACAGTCTCCAGTGCGAGGCCGTCTGTAAGCGTGCATGGAGCACACTCGGCTTAATGAGACGAATTTTCAGACCTTTCGTCCCACACTTATTGCCAAAAGTATTTAACGCATACACCAGTCATGGATCATACATTGAAAGCTTGGGCATGATGTTTGGATAAAGGGATCTCGCTACTAAATGAGGATTTAACATAAAATAACTAAACTTTTTACCGAATAGTATAACCTACACTTTCAGCAGTTATTTCATAAACTAGGACTTAACACTTCCGAGTATAGACGCTTCCGAGTTGACCTACCGAATATTCCATGCGGCGTCCAATCCTATACCGTACCTATACAAAATTGGTTCAAAACTCTCCATAAGCAGTCATAATCTCACTTTTCAAATACCACGTTCCCGTTAAGTGTCATTTAAACTTTTATTCAGTATATGTATGCTTTATCTGGAAATATTTACTGCCAGAAATTGTGTGGTCTCAGATTAAACTGGTTATGAAAGAAAAGTTATGAACTTTTATTTTTTACATTACTGTGTTTAATGAACTCAGAACTCAGTGCTTCAGTGCTTCAACACTACACACCCACACGAAAACACAAAGTTACTCAAAAATACATTTCTAATGACATTTCTCCGCTGCATCTCGACGTGGAATTATTTTCAATCTTTCTCTAAACCACATGGATCGAATCATGAAATTATGATTAATTTAAATTTTACACGTATAGCCTATGGTATTTTACAGCTATACGTTTTGTCATGAATCTTGAAGTGTAGAAAAGGATCGGAACAAACTTTGACGCTCAAGAAACAGGTTTCAATCTGATAAATTCACTTTTTACTTCTATAAACTTCAGCCTAAGATAGATGTATTAAATTATAGCGATTTGTTTTTTAATCACTTTCCTGGTGAGTTAGATAACATAGAGTTTGAGCTAACACGAAGCAATTAGCCAAATGATGTAACTGAAGCGGAATAACCAAATAGATATATCATTGAAATGATGTTTTATTTGCGATATCGGATAAAACGGAAGTTTATTAAACTAGTTTTGCATTGTGCCGAATCTTAAATAGTAGAGAATTGATTCCGAGCTCGCTGCGTTGTGAAGTATTATTATAATGAAATTCTAGTCCTTTTTAGCATTCTGTGGATTCAAAATTGCTATTTTACATTAGAGAGCTTCAAACAAAACATTTATTCGGCTTAGCAATATCGTTGTGCCACGCTAAATTAGATCCGAAGCAACGTATACAATGCGTTCTCTTGATACGCTCTGTTTCACAACTGCTAAATATATATTGAGGCGTTAAAGACAGAATCCTTCCGAAACGAATCTTTTTCAATGGATCCTCTATGTCCTGAGCGGAAAAACGCTTTGGTGCATGAGAGAACCAAGTCCATGCATCCATAATTTTTCTTAGACACCATTTACACAAAGATGTATATACGTACAGCAGACATATCGATTTTAGCCAGGTGCGTGTTATGTGAGGCAGTGAATGCAGCTTCGCTAACGATAGACGGACGTGAAGGAATCCAAGAAAACCAGATGAAAGCTTGAGTAAACGACCTTTTGTAAACCCGAAATGGTTTGAACATTCTTTGACCAGATAATTAATTAATTTATGCTTGATTAGCGATTGCGATTGCGATTGTGGTGTACATCCATGGTCGACATCGACCGAAGGAGGCCAACAACAACCGATGAACCACTAATTTTGAGGTATACAATTGATCGTGAAAAGTCTATTTTTAAACAAAACATTTACAGAATTACTTTTGTGGTGTACAATAAATGTACATCTTATGTTAGGTGGTAAAATTTTCTCAGCAAATCTATGAAATTACCATTTGTCAATTCTGGGACCTTTACTGGTGGATATTTTCCTGGCTAAGCCAGAGCAAAGTCCAAACGCAATAGAAAAACATAATGACATGAATATACGGCATACGGATGATACATTTTTCATTTGCAGCGAGGAATTGGATATTGACAACTTAATCACTTATTTGGTTAGGGCACATTAATATATCTTTATCACTTACGAAACTGGATGCTTCGCTTGTTTTAATAGCAATATTACCCGTAGCAACACTACCAAATAAGTCGTCATGTCTTGTATTTCAACTTATTGACGACGAGTCCAACTAATCTTTAATCCGGAAGATAAAACAAACAGTTAAAAATGAACGCCATTTCTTGGAAAGTAAGATTAACTTTTATTATCAAGCTGGTAATCATATCAATGGTCGGATATATGTACATTGGCAATTCACCTGCTCCTGTGGCGCGGGATAGATTGACCGTACGACGCAGAAACAAAAATAGTATAAATTGTGGTGATCACATCCCCATCCCTTACACTCCGCAACCGGTATCTGGCTGTTTGCCGTCATCAGGTGGAGATAGTAAGCTTAGTTTCAGTGAGCCTTAAACGGTGGTTGAGTGGAAAGTAGAATATAGTTTGTCTGAACATCGATCCATTTATTTGCACGAGCTGCTCGATACGGTACACTGAGTAAAACCTGAGGTTGCGTTCATCACAACTTGTCACGAATACTTTGCGAATGTGTTTTGATGACAGATTTGGCACAATATCTCGAGTGGTGTTAAGCGGTGAAGTTTTTGACATAGCTTCGGTATTTGTTCGGTATTATCAATTTTGATTTGTAATTTGATCATTAGCAGTTTCCAAAGCACATTTTCCTCTTTTGAATTTATTTTTGCTACTATAGAAAAATGTCACCTGAGCGAAAAATTTCTTTAGATTTTAATATTATATGGCGGTCAATATGCGTTCCAAATCCGTTTCAGTCTTCTGATGATAAAACATTCATACAATTGTATGCGTCAGCATGTTCTAGAATGTTTTGACTGCCTTCTTCATTTCTAATCAAGTGCTCTACCAGTTACTCTTGTGTTGATTTCAAACGAATTCTGGGCGGGATGACTGATAACTCATCAGATTCGTTGAATAGTTAGCTGTTGCTAGACTCTCACATGACGCGTTTGGATATCCTCCCGATCCAGACGTTTACACGAGATATGTTTACAGCAGACTCTTAAGGCGCCAATTGGCGGATGTCTGAAGCCACTGTGTGATCACCAGCAAACTTCGCCTTCGCGAAACGAGCATGAACATTGACTAAACTGAACAGCCAAATGCTTTTGATTTAGTAGTTATGTTCGAGTTGATGAGGATCCTAACAACCGTCAGCTTTTCGTTCACTAATCCCATTGATGTCAATAACACTGTAAACGTAACAAAGGCTGTCCGTGAACCGGTGATGTTTCTTGCAAAATGCTGGTTCTAGCAAAGCTGACGTTAATCTTCGAAATCTCGTGATATACTGGATGATGCCACGGTATGATCACCGCGGAAATCTCTATCATAAGGAGCGAAAGTTGATTGCTTTTGCTTGAAGGTTGGGGAAGGAAAAAATTTCGTAGTTGTATTTGTAAAGCACTATTTTAAATGACGTTTTGTCATCCAGATCGATGACATCATCTGCACAACATATTTCAAATTAACTTGTAATTGGTATTATTGAGTTTTTAAAGTGTCTATCTGCCCTCTCGCCATTACTCTTGGAGGTTTGCTGAGCTCATAGTCTGAATAATGTGAACCAGATTTTGTTGTCCTTCCTCCGCCGATTATTGAAGTTGCTGTGTAATATAAAGCGAAATTGGACTTATATATGCTAACTCAGCGCTAACCTGAGTTCACGTAGTCTTGTGCTCAGGTTGCGAATGGTTTTTCCGACGTAATTCTTTTTCCGATTTCTCAACAAACTTCGATTAACAGACGATTTCCGATTTTTCGTACACATTGCTAAAGTGGTTACATAAAATTAAGTTAGGTTTGTGTGCGATTCCTATTTTAAGCGACCGGAATACCCGGGCTGAATTTACACATAGATTTTGAATATACGTTGAACGTGTTTGATTCTGTTTTCATTTCAGTTTCTTTGCTGGGGTCGGTTACACATGATACATATTATAATACACCTTGAATATCCTTTTTTCTGAAAAAAATGAAAATATATTTTTTTCTTCTGGTGCATATTCAGTCAGGGTGTGAGAAATGACAACTGATTCCAAATTGGCGTCTTTCAAAGTGACTTCGACAGCACGTGCGTGAATTCCGATGAAATATGTTTTCGAGGTCACGTCTTTTGTTTTGCGATGGATCTATCAAACGTTGTGCCAATTCACGTCCATTTCAGCTTCGGTGTATTTGTCATTCCTTGTGACTAACTTTCGAATATTTGTCAATTCGTTGGTCGTCAGTAATCAACATTTATAGCGATTAAAATTGAGAATATTTAGATAAAATTTAGGCCAAAGATAATTGATTGTAAACAAAGTTATACTTGTAAGGGATGGAGATGTGAGCAACACAATAATTGATTGTAGTTCGCACTATTCGATTAAACATGTATCATGCAAAATGAAACGTTGCAACTTACGATACCCCATGGATTAAAAAGCAAAATAAGCCTGTGAGAATGAGTGTGTTTGATGCTTGCCGTTTCAGATGGTTGGTGAGATGTGGGCCTTTGCTTCAAAAATTTAAATATTTATATCAAATAACTTGTCTTCAGCTAGAGATTACCGTCCATGTGCCCATTATTACATACAGAAAGTCCAACCATTTTATTACCAATTAGATTTTTTGCTGTATCTATTTTATCGAAATTTGTTTTACCGTACTCAAGGATTCCTTCTATAGGTTGTCCCCGTCTAAAGAGCATTGATCTCATGTGAATAGCAGTGCTTACGTTTTCTCATTCGAACGATTCGACAGAAAATTTCAAATAATCATTTCAATATACATCGAACTAAAGATTAAAAAATAAATTACGGTATTAGATAAAATATAACGAAGCGATTTTTATGAGGTATGTTCAACTTTATCACAAAAGTGCATCTCGGAGTCTTCCCAATATGCCTGCCTCGCAGCAGGGGAGAAATTGGACTAGCAGAGCTTATGATTATTCAATTATTTTTACGCTCAGACAAATGTTCGCTACCACTTACTTTGATAACATTCAAGACCAAGACGTTTACAAAGAATGTGAAGCTCCAACATATTACACCATTTTTATTTCGTTAATTCATGTACATTAAAATATAAATTTTTGTCCGTCATTATAGTTCTTCTTGCGTCAATACAGGCAAAAATGATTGAAAATTCGTCTAGATCATGTTGCTTAATTTCACATGTAAACTTGACTTGAAATCGTACGTCCTGAGTTGTATGCGAATGTCATTCTAGGATTAAGAGACAGTCAAAATTATGGTGCACTGTAGAAGCTGCACCATAAACACAAAAGGAACCTTATACCAACGACCTCAACTCAATCATTAAATATACCCGTAATGACTGGTGTTGCTACACACCCTTTGTAACTTTCAACTTCATATTTCGCCAACGCAACTGAATTCAGGTATGCTCTCTTCGTGATCTGACGCACTAAAGCAGCGGTCGTAAATATTCTCCTTACCTCTTCTACTAAAGAGATGAGATTTTGTATTTTCTGTATCTATCGCATCTTTTGCTAATAGCTGAATAGAGATGGCAATAAATCCTGACAATTTGAATCCTGTAAGTCTAAAACTGATTCGCGGAAGAGATCCTCGGCAGTACCACCTCACTGCCTGTAAGTTAAATTTGCTCAAAGCAATTGAAAGAATTGTTTGACAACGCACGATTTTGAGTCGTCAATTAGAAGCGGTCGCAAGCATCGTTCAACAGTTGATGGTGTTACGATGTTAGAGGATCACATGCACTTGACAGAAAATCAAACGCTGCACAATATTGTTTCCTGGATTACAAAAAGAGTTTCAATAGTTCACTGCCTATGAATCCTTCTGAGTGTGATTTTCCATTAAACGTACTTCTATGGATTGCATCATACTTTCAGGGACGTCTTCATTGTACAATCGTGATTGGAAAAGCCTTCCGTTTAATCTTGATTCCACTGGTGACCTCAAAGAGCGAAAACTTCTTCCTGTATATATGCTGGTTGCATTAGAAACCTCTGTAATATTCGTGCTGACATTGTAATGAAATACACTGCCACTGTTGCATTCGGCTATCATCGTCGCGTCAAGCATCCTGGATTAGAACCGATGTTTATAATAATCGGTGGTGATCTTCAATCGCAGAAAAGACAACGACCTTCTTGACCGGCGAGCCCAAGCTTGGCACCCAATAATTCCGTTAAAGACTCACGTTTTGAGTGATTTATTAGATGTAGTTACCTTGACATTACTATGTCCTACAGTCGATCATGTAACTGCTTAGTATTTGAAAGTTTGCTGAGTTTCATTCAATGTTCTTCATCTAATTTAATCTCCTTCTTAATTGAAATATTTAGAATTATGTATTATGTATATAATAATCCTCACCTTTTTACGCATTCACAATAATTTTTTTCGGTCTTCTTGAATGGGATTTTTGCTAATTAAAAGTGATCTTAAGGTAATTACACGCGTGAGTTCCGCTTATACTAATTTCATGTGAGATATCATCATTGATCGACACTTAGTGAATGTAACAAAAGGGATCAGAGGCATTTCGCCCGCTGATAAACATACAATATATATGAATTACAGAATATTCTCATTCACGTGAAGTCAATAGTATTCTCATATCATATCATTCTCGTTCAAAAACAAATATTCCTCAATAATTTGTTCCTCCCCTAGCTCACCATCGGGTTTATCAATCGAAACATGATTTTGACCGACTATTTGAACCGTGCCGTATAATCCCTGTCGACCTCATGTCTACATAATTATTCTTTTAACTTTTTCGGGTAAATTAATCTGAGAATTCGCATACATGATTAAAGCTTTTTCGGCCATCTTTGCAGAATATAATGACTTTTTTGTTTACAACCACCGCTGTTTTTTATCATGCGTAATATAATAGCTCGTACCCAAAAGTTAGAAGATGCCACTTCTGAGAAACCGATGGCGGTGTGTAAGTGCTGGCGATGTAAGCGCCACTGAAACTAATCATCTACCAATATTAAATTTACAGCATCACCGCAGAATTGACAAACCATTTAAAAGTAGATTGATTGTTTTAATTGTGTTAATGTAAAACTATGAGTTCATATTGATTTCCGTGCTTTACAAAAAAATCGGCTATCGTGATAAAGAAATTAATGAAGATTGATTTTCCGACGATGCTTAGCGAAAACCGGGTGCATTATGAAAACGAACACAACCAGCTTTTATCAACATAATCTTCATTATGCAACTCAAATGTGGGCCTGTAAAATACCGGTCGAAATCCCACCTCAGCCCACCGATAATGCAGCCCGTGTTTGCCAACTCAACCGCGATTCTTTTGATCTCCACCTTCACCGCCTTCATGAGTCCGGAACAAAGGCGTGTGTTTTGTGTTGTTCACTCGGTTTCGGGCATTCCCTCCACAGTCTGAATGTTTAACGCGTGCCTGTCTGTCTGTACAACGACTCAAAGGGTAGCCAGTACGTAGAAAACTATCAGGGGGCTGATTGAACAAATTTCGTCGATTAACGTGTGCATGCACACATGCACACAGCGGCAAGCCAGTTTGTGTGAGGTTTGTGCATCCATCCTTACCGACCGGTGATGCACACCTATTAAGTAAGAAAAACACCCTTTGCGCGGAACAGTCAAGCCATTTACACAACACAGCCCGTCTGGTGGATAATTTATGGGCTAACATCTTACCCCATGGCCGACAACGGACGATAATATTAACAATAATTAATATTATTATGAGGCAGCGGTTTCTACTCACCTACCTAGAATTGGTTTACTTTATTGTCGGTAAGTTCGAAATGTGGCGCGCTTGTATGGTGTTCATATTTTAAACGCTCCCGAGTGTGTGCGCATGTGTGTGCTGACGATATTCCATGCAATAAATCTTGTTTATTTCCTCTTGTTCCATTACCGCATCAGCGAACATTAGCTGGATTCGGGTTTACGAGTTTGCATTCATCCACACCAATTTATTTCGCGTTCAAAAGTCAAATTGAGACAAAACAAGTGCCAATAAATCAGGTTTCGTTAATCCTTCCGGTGAAGTCGGCAGACCACTTTGACGGGTTCCAATGAATACGTATCGACATAGTCCGACAATAGTTTTATGATCGATCAATGTGTCTGTTGACCCCAGTCCAAATATTGCAACGATTTATGAAAATATATAATAAAAAAGCTCATTTGCATGCATCTCCATCACACATACCCCACAAGCGCAAATTATAGTAATAAAGTTCTACTTGTAATAAATAGTTTAGTGTCAATCGAGTTTGATACAAATTTATTTGATTGATGGAAGTGCGTAAATTTTCTTGTCATTGATGTTGATCCCCTAGAGAATGTCCCAAAATATTATGAGAATGCGTGGAAAAATTTACGTTTTGCACTCAATTATTTGCATAAATTATCAATTATAATCACTTTATTTATTAGCTATATTGATGTGCTAAAGCTCTTGAAAATTAATTTCTCTGAACATAAAACGTTTCTCACTCCATTTCATGGTTGAACTTTCATATTATTGATGCTCGAATCCCTGGCACTTACAATCCACTCTGAGCCCATTGAGCGCATGTTCTGTAATCACCCTGTGATAATTTATTCGCACATCGTGGTTCGTCGTACGAACCCGCTTTAACAATGGTATTCAAGTATTTTGTGGTGCTCATATCCTCATCCCTTACACACCACTACCGGTTTCTGGCTGTTTGAAGTCTTCAGATGGAGACAGTATGATCAGGTTCAGTGAGCCTTGTATATTTTCATATTCACTCCCGTTTGAGGTGCCAGATTCGAAATGTAAAAGAGTAATGACATAAATCCTGCAATGTTATAGGCTTTTTGCTTCTGTCGAAAAATCCTAAATCTTGAATCCTGTCGTGTTCACCAAAATATTTATCTTGTTTGCAATCCTTCACCATGTCTGATTTATTCGTGGAAATGTGTGATATTCGCCATAAATCAACACATATTCACTGCAACATTTTCTATTTTGTAAAACCGGTCGATTGCTAGATATATACATAAGATTAATCAATATGGGGGATAGAAAGAATAACTTGAAATATCCGGCCCCGATATCGAAATGTCAACTCGTGTTACAAAGGTTTCGTTAATGATTGGAAAGCAGAACTTGATAACAGTTAATTTGTTCAATTGTTATAATTTATAACTCTATCTAATCGCTCTTTGAACTGATTTGAATGAATAGAGCACATAATCGATTAGTTTATCAGCAAATTGCGTGGAAGCATAGCTGATTGTTATTTACTATTTAGTAAACTTCTTCAACAATTTCGAACATACTACTTGCTCGACTTTATCGAAGATTTAAATTGGATTGTTGATTAAAAGATGTTCATAATCCATCGGGCCTCTTAATTTTTACTAAGCTTCTTCGTCAGGAGAGATATTTCGCATGAAATCACTTCAACCTTTTACTGCAATATCTATAAGATGCATTCGCACACATCACATCACATATTGATAAACATGTTCTAAGAAAGAAACTTGTTCATATCAGGTAGACTATTTCGATTCATTCACATTTTAGGGAAAACTCTCAAGGCAATACGTCAAATTTCAGTTAAGTTATGTAGATTCGTTTTTTGGTAAAATAGCCGCAATTATTCTCTGCAATAAATTCTAGTCCACTGATTAATAAGACGGTCAAAATAAAGCAGTCATTTCATCCTAGTTCTTACACTCACTAAAAATCAGCTGAAAATTCTGTAAAATTGTTCACCAGTGCATCGCATGTTTTGTGCTGGTAAACTGAGTTACACAAATCAGGTATGAGTTTCAAGGATGCATGAACACTGACACATGAAACGAGCGCTTATCTTCATGTTATTCCAGACTTAACTGCATGATGAATATATGTTTCTAGTATATTTGAACATGTTAAAAGTGTGTGCAAAAGCGATGGGCGAATTTAATTCTAATTGGCTTACGATCGAACGTTTTATCAGAAATACGCGCACACACACACTATTGGGCAATGTACATGAAAATCACTTTCATAATTTGAGCTCGATAAGCTTGCACCTCTTCAGTATGACAATCGCATTCCGTCTGCCTACATTCCACCCTGAAATTTTATTTAATTTTGGTGACTAGTGAAAAGAAACAAATGCTGTAATGATAGTTCTGTATCGCTCACATCCCCAAGTTTACACCCAACAACTGATTTACTCTAGATAAATTAGCAAGAGGATTTACGATATTTGGAGCATTAGTCAATAACATATTCCTACACGAGCCTGTTTCAACGAATCAAAAAAGAGCTTTCTGTGTCCGTGACGAAAAAAAGCGTAAACATAATACGCTTATTGCCAAGAAAACTCTTTCAAGAGCCTCTTTAAAGTATTAATTCATCAGCCACACGCTAATCTTATTAAACTGTATTTCTGGACGTGGTATTGATGTAGCTGACATAAAACTACATTCTATGAAGTTAATTTGACTTGCGATTCACGATGATAGGATGATAGATTTGCATCTCCGTTCCGTTCCCATCTGATTGTGCTGAGGGCGTGTAAGCTACTTGCCTGTCAGTGTGTTCTGTCAGTGATAATAGTGATGTCGTAGAACGATCATATCTCCATCTCTTGGGGTAATTACGTTTTCCAAACGACAGGGCTAATCAATACATGTTGTGCCCACAGCTTTAGATGCTATTCTAATAGCAAAATAGTACACATTATTTTTAGTAAAACCAATATGCTTGTTATTTTCTGTTAAACTAGCCCGGCACGAATCTGTTTTCAATTCAAATATACTTAAGAGAGATCTCGCTATTACGTTTTGTTGGAAATGGTTAATTAATGCTGGTTTTACGAACATTGCAGTTCTATAAATGACTTGAATAAATTAGAGCACCTTTAGTAATAGTTTTATGAATTAATTAACAGCACCAATAACGATCTTCATGGTAATCTCACTATACATATCTCTACATATTATGTGTAAATAATTTGCCACATTCATGAGACACGGATACGCATACCATTGAAACGGTGTAATATTGGAAAGCAAGTTGCATGTTGTTACATGAGTGTAAGCGCGGGAGATGTGAGTAACACTACATTGGTCATCAATCAGCGCCTCCAGCGCTTGATCACTTTGTGAATCACTTTGTGATTCTGTGTTTGAACATCTTGGTTCGTTGTACGAACCCTATAAAACAGTGGCTGCAAAGTCTAACATTGTTTGCTACTTATCCACTGTTACACGGCTCACTGAACATAAACTAAATTTCTCCTCCAGGTGGGGGCAAACAGGCAGAAACCGGTTGTGGTGCGTAAGTGAGCGTAACTGTGATAACACATGTGATCTCGCATGAAAAATCCAACCCTTCCAGCAGTAATCAAACAAGATATCAATTTAGTTTAAGTGTTTAAAAATTCTAAATTTCATTAGTGTTCAACTTCATATTTATTACAAACAAGCATCAGAATCAATGCCCTCGCTGCTTCTGGAATACTATCCCGCCTTAATCAAAAATCAGTATTTTCTTCGAAGCATTTTCCCTGTGTTGCTGTCAATTTCTTTCTCTCACATGAACAATCATTTCTAAGGTAAACAGAATTCAATTATGAGACCAGCATAACACGAGAAATTACTTTGCCTATCGAATCGGCACCATAAAGGATGTTCGTTTTTGATCTAATCCCGAGGGGTGTGGAAATCACAGGTTGCATGGTTTTTGCCACTCACAAAGCGGTGTGCCTTCGCTCGGCTGTATGTAATTCATCATTGTCATCTATCACCGACCAACCATTTGACATGACCAATGATGTCTGATGTACCGGGCACAAACTGTTGTTTGTGTGGTTTACTTTGGTGGGAGAACTTTGAAACTCGGCCGCCCTGTCGGTTCGTTTGTACTTACGTGATGCTTGCTAGTCACTCAGACTATCAGGTTAATAGAAGGTATATTCACCCAACTGGTGTTACCGTCAAATATGGCCGATTAACAGGTTGTATTGCTTTTCGAAAAGCTTGTTTATCGTGATATATAGCATGGTTTTAATTCTCCAAGGGCAATGGATGAATAGCTTCACCGACATGGATATGTAGTATCACCAAATCTTGAGACGATTTCGTCTTTGCGAGTCACAACTAAACCCTGATTAACTAAACTGAAACTGTCTTCGATTATACGCAAACACCCACATAACAATTAACCAATTTCTCGCGGTTGATAATTCAAGAGTCGATATTTATCAATTCAGAATATTAACTAATTAAGATAATACCACCATCTTAAATCAAGATCTCTGTAATCGGTGACGTGGGTAATTGATATTTTATCCAGTCTTCTGGTGATATATTAGTAGGTGAGTCTCGTAGACAGTTAGTTGGTGCACACCACCTCTTTCTGGCAACTCCCCGCTGCCTTGCAGGTCGCACTTGGTTGTGCAAAGGCTAAAGAAGCTGACTCAAACAATCGCCGAGTGATGCTGCGGACGACGCTTTGTACCCAAATTCCCAAGACTCTTCATTGAAGCCGACTCATCCTTCAGGAGGAGATAGTCGCACAAAAGCATAGTAAAAGTAAGCACCAAAAGGATTTTTCAAACCCTGCCAGGATGTACATTTAGACAAAATGAGCATAACTGGAGCTCTAAATCCTCGGATTAGACGTAACATTCTAGTAGAAAAATTTGATTTTTAATCAACCATCTATCGACACAGTCACTATAACTTATTTTGCCTAGTATGGATTGCTGAAACGGAGTAAGCGGGCGTTCAGGATGAACGGACTTAACTCTTTTGATAAATGTTGCTGTTTGCTTTCATGCATGCAACGCATAAGTTTAAAATTGAAGGCAAAACAATTATTCTACATTAGTGATATTATCCAACCAACAAAGCAATAGTATAATACAGTTCACCTCTCAATATCTCAGCAGCATTACCAACTACAACTTTACCTGTCCTCCAAATGTCTAGAATCGCCAGTTCCCTCTGTTTATATCAGCCAAGTTGGTGTAAATGTTCCGTGTATGTGTCATTTTTACAAACATGAAACTAATCATACACCTGGATCATTTCACAGGCATCACACTGATTCGAAGCACATAGTGTGAGCGATATCGCCTCTGAACTGTCATGTTATTACCAAAGTCATTTATCAAAACGGAGCAACGTGAAGGTCATTCCTCAACTAGTGGGTGTGTGGAATGTTCCACGCGGGTAATTCATGTAAACACACACTCGCCCATCACAATCGTAGACCATGTCATTAATCACTCGGTAAAAAATATGCCCTTCGATTTTCATGTAACCTTTGACAACTTCCAAAATAATTCTGTCCATATAAATAGCGCACATTTTCAATGCAGGGTATCGTTTAATTATACTGACATCGTTCTATTACACTATTTCTCATATCCCTGATGAAATCTGAAAGTTAAGCTTTACGATAATTAATTTAGGTGTTAGCACCTGGAACACTATTGAGATTCAAGCAGAAAGATATCAAAATGCAATTTCGCACAATATCATCTAATAATCATTGAATTCAATATTTCCACCAAATATAGTTTTTTCATTCGCTTTCTTTCATTGTAACTATTCCCACTTTTGCTTAATGGGACATGTGGTGTATACAGGTAGCAAGCACGCCAAAACCAGATGTGTTTGCTCGCTGTGGCGTTCCCTGCTTCCCATAACAACTCAGCCTGCTACTCTGAGTGAATAATGAAAAATAGTTTTTCTTTCATCTCGGTCATGTAGTTAGATAAAAATCTCGAAAAGGGATACCATCTGTGCTGTTGAATGGGGTACATGTGGTTTGACATGAAAGGGTTGTTGCTTTGAAAAGATAATTTTCCTCGCACATGGTTCCCGATGATGATTGCTATTGATAGTTTCGCTTCGGTTTCTGACGTACAACACATCTGTGCATGATTACAGTCGTCTTTGTTAACGAATATTCAATTGTGAGTTTGAGCCCGACAGATACTAGGTCTGTCGAGACTCATCAGTTCATCACGATTCAGGGAATTATCGCTGCCTTGCGTTTGGATAATGTGTCGTAAAAATCCTATGAGGTTATAAAATATTCAAACAACCCAATGGAAATTCATTAGAAAGCAGGCAGTCTGATATTGGACGAATAAATACCCTAACTTATTTATATTTGCCGGTATAAAAAGGGTTTTTTATAATTTGCTACTTTATTCATAGAATAAAAGGGGTCTAATTTAATTTTTAATTAACTTTATTTAAAAATTAAATGAACTGGGTTTTAGTTATTTTTAAGCAATTTAAGTAAGTTTTGCGTCCTAAATTTTATGTCCTAATGACCATATACTACTAACAGAAGCTTCATTGTTTCTGTTGAAGGTCAAACGAATTTTGTTTGGCATCATTGCATCCCGTGTAATCACGACGCGCTGAGCATATACTTTTAAAAGATCACTAACTGCTTGTGCTGTGATGCACGCATTACCAGCAGTTATAACCGGTTTCTAGCTGTATAACGTCACGGTATGATTTTTTCGAGATAAAACCTTCAAACTGTCTTTAGGAATTAAACGAAATTATATGTAAGTGCAAGAGTTAAACAACGTTATTATAAACAACCACGGCGTTCAAATACATATTCACCAAGTCATTCCAAGTCAAGCGCTGGTGAGGAGAAAACGTGGCAAATGTTCTGTGGTGCTCGCGCATCCTGTCATTTCCCTCCGCAACTGTTTTTTTTGGCTGTTCGACGTCATTAGTTGGGTACATTAGAATGAGGTGTAGTAAGATTTAAGACAGTGGTAAAATAGAAAACAAAGTTAAACTTGAATTCCACCCTAAAGATTTTCGAAAGTACTTAATGATTCAGCACTCAAAATCAATCGATTTGGAGGAATCCTCTTTGACTCAGTAATTACGCATCGGTTCTATGAAAGTTCAGGCTTAGATTGCTAAATTCACAGTTGCTAAACTAAGCCCTACCAAACTTGAACCCTGCGATGCTCACTTCCAATTTTAAGTACAAGACTCCAATTTTTTGAAGAGCATGCCTTGTTTTCAGTTTATAGTTCGACAAACCCAGGTTTAGGACTCTATTTCTTGACAAATCCAATCACAAAACAAATATATCATCAACGCGTGGCACTAGAAACTGCTTTAATATACTGCATTTAAGTCTGTCACTGAGATTTTTGTTGTCACTATCTTCTAATACGTTGCTGAAAATATCCAGTTTATCTAAAAGACCCATTGAATTGTGACATGCTCAGTAAAGCAACAGAACCAAGAAATCTATAGCTTTATATCCTATGGTTTGTCTATTTATTTTTGGGATTTGGGAAGGTCTAGATTATGAACTGGAACAGCTGGTGAATGTGGGGAAGTGATTCGCAATTCTTCAAACTACTTCCAAGTCAGATCGGAGTGTTTTGAAATAAAAATGAATACGCTTTCAACATTACGGTAACTCTTCCGCTATTGTCTATTTGGCAAATATGGTCATAAATTTCCCATTAGTAAAACGAGTTCTCTGTTTGCGGTTCCCTTTTAGGGCCGACTAGACCAAAGTTCCAGCAATTTCGCCACACACTGATTGTGAATATATTATCTTAACGCACCTACTCTTATGGAGATAAGTGCCGACAGCAGCATTACTTGTTTCCTCAAAAACCCAATTAGGCCATTACTGATTCACCTCAATCAATCTACTCATCATAGTCCAACTAACAATTAAAGTTTGCCAAGTATTACTTGTAGGATACATGCATGCACACTTCATCACGGTGGTATACCGCACCATTATTCACAAAGTGACTCCGCGCGTCAGCCACATTGACACCGATCAACGGAACAGTATACGAGAGCTAATCGATCAATATCACTATTATTGATTTATGGTTTCAAAGTCTGTCTTCCACAACGGATGCACTTCCGCTGTCATAGCTTGTCACAGTCACATGTTGTTTTGTCTGTATGGTGTGAGAGTGTGCCTGTGTGTGTGTGTACATGTGACTGTGGTTCGACCGCACAGAGTTATTTGTGGCTGGCTCATTCATACACTCACTCACTCACTTACACACGCACAACACATATCGTTTGGTGCCTGTCGGTGAATTCACATGCAGTGGTGATCTTGGTTTGACGTGATCATTTCATACAAACACCACCACCGCCTCTACCGCAATACCACTTTCGGTGTTTACACCAAATTTAAGTGATGGCTTCCTAATGAGAGAGAGTGATAAATATATGGTCGAATTTGATAAATGAATAATTTCGATACAACCTTTTACCACAGTGTGACGTTTCAATGGCTCGATCAAACTAATTTCACAGACAAGCAACCAGAAACTGATCGTGACTTGTAAATGTGGGGATTGTGAGCCCTCCGCAAACTCTCCGATTTAGGTTAACTGATAAATGTGTTAATCGTTTTCTATTAATCGGCAATGGGATACGGCTGACGGTGACCTGAGAGTTGAAAAAAATCCATTCCAGTTTGATCATTCGCTTTAGAATCATTGCAATCTCTACTTTTAGGATACATCGACTTAGACTAAAATTCGCATCAATTCCCTAAATTCACTGTATACCCTTTTCCCAATAATCGTTCCATATAGTTTAGAATTTTTTCGGAAATAATTTAGAGCGATATCACATGACTATCAGCCTATTCGCTATCTATCAAATACTTGTATCGATAGCAAACAATATTCAACAGACAAGGCTGGCACATCGCGTAGAGCTGTTCAAAGGTTGCGTAGTGATAGCGAGTAAAGCGATAGATCAATCGCAAACTTTTACCCGCTTTCAGGCTTTTTATCTCCTCCAAGGGGTGTCAGTATGATTAGATTATGTGAACTTTGATCCCGTGATAAAATTGTTAACAATGTTTGACTTTGGAACACCTCTTACTGTTACCGAACCATGCCGTTTAAAATCAGATACACAGAGTCAATACGTTTCAAATTTATGAAGGCCTGTACAAAGTGACGTACAGATACTCTCCACCGTCAATTTAATGATTTTGCACCCTCGTTAGGTACAAATTGCAGGTGTAGATTTGGTGAGCGTTGAAGCAATGAATAGTGTTTTAGTAATAATGAAGTGCGAATGTTGACAATTTGAACGCGACAGTAATTAGACAACGGATTGCTTTAATCCAAGAATTCACCTCTGATACGTAAGGGTGTATTGGAGGATCCATTTCGTTCAAACGAGAGACGCATATCAGAACAAGCAAGAGAGCTTCGCTGTAGTTGATTCGCGAAATACCCTCCGATCGCGAACCAAGATATTTCAGGTTTCGTTTCTGATCAGATTTAACCATTCATCCGAGTTGAATATACTAAGCGAAATACTGTGCTTAAATAACTGTATTTTAAAATTGCCGCAATTCAACATCATTCATACAAATATATCAAAGGAAGAAACTTGGCTTTCAAGTTCACATGAAAGTCAGAAATTCCAAACCCACCTACTACATAGATCCAGGTAATTTTATCTCATGGTATTATGACGAAAAAATAGTCGTTAATTATTGTCGATATAATGCTCTTAAATGCGATGTACCGGCATGCTAATCTCCTGTGGTTGCGTGGCACCACAAGGCTGGTACAATGGAGATTGCCACTTGTTTGAAATTAATTTGGTTCTCAGCAGCTCGAGTCTACATTGTGATTAACCGTTCGTACACAGTTATTGTTAAAACACCACCTAATCCGAGATGCTGATTATATTTATTCAACAAAACTCGAAAAGACAATGCGGCAACCTTTACAAGTAAATGCTATCGAGCTTCATGAAGATAGGCAGGATTATCAGATGGTGCAGCCGTAATATACACAAGTGCGGATTCCGTGTATACCACCCATACACAAGAAACGCCAACAGTACGAATGAGTCGTAGAGCAAGGCTGATGAAAATGCTTGCAAATAAGGATTCATTCAAACCCGCGTGTTTAAACCCATCCACAGATGTGTTAGCAGATGTGATTGAAATGTTTGGCAGTACCGACCTTTCCAACAATGGCTTAGAAGTTCAAACATAGTTAACCATTTTTCCACTATTTCAAAAGATACAGATCCTGATCGCGTTGTCCCTACTTGATGAGTGCAAACCACACGGAACCATTCGTGAGGTGTGTTGTGTGAATATGGACTTTTTTGCACCGATTCTTATCTTTCGTACGTATAAGTCACTACGGTAAACTCGGTGTAGTAATCAATGTTCTCTATCATTCAACTTTAAATATTCTCAGCAACATTTTTCACAGTCACAGCGGTGCTAGTGGGGCAGAATCATCTAGGGTACATGTTAGGAAATTAATGTAACAAATAAGGCGATAAAATTTAGGAAATAGCAAAATAAATGACTGATTATAGATGACCCATTAGTAAGTTCGCTAGTTATTATACTGCAAAAGATTATGGTATATTGCTACTTCGGACTTCGGCAATTGATATCACCCCTACTTTGAGAGGATATGAAACATAACGTAAAGTGTAATACAATTATATCTCAATACAACACATTATATAATCCCTAACAAGATGGCAATTATGCTAAATATTCTTGCAATTAGACAAATAATTCCCATTTTTGTTAACAGAACACACATTTAGAGCGAAGGACATCCTTTTCGGTATTTCAGATCAAGTTCTCTATTTTATTTTTTCTCATATTGTCTAGGCCTGGGCAACCTGCCAGTATCTTATTCTACGTGCAATATCTGACTGTGCGGCACGTTGCCTGGATCAGGCTTTTGCTTTCATCATATCTACAATACATGCATTAGAATAAAAAAATTAATGAGTGATCAAGAACAAACCTTAAACAAAACAATATTCAATGTCAAGTGTTATTGCTCAAGCTCCTTCGTTCGTTATCGAAGCTAGCCAAGGCAATCAGATATCATGAACGAATCGTTTTTCAACTCATAATTTCAATCGAAAGATTTTTATCGCTATTGTCTCTATTGTTCTCGAAATGTTTGAGCCAAGTCTTCGTGACACGTCGTTGTTCACGGATTCATTTTTTCATTTTAATTAATGTATTGTAGAGTTTGATGTGAAATACCGAAAAGTATTTTCTTTGCTCTAATTATGTATCTTTGCAGTATTTGCAATATTCAAATTTGTTGTCCTTCTTCTTTCGATGCTAACCCTGGGTATACATCACAAGCGCGTGACAATTTCATGCACCAAAACGTTTCAGATGACTAAGGAGTGCGAACCGCTGTCAAAATTCTTTCCTTCATAGACCTCACTTTGCGATAGACGTTAATCTGGCGGGTAGCATCAGATGCACGCTATCAGCGTAAATTATTCAGCAGCAGAGAGTGTTACGAAACCTGTGATCGGACTATACAACAGGTCATAAGAGGAGAGGATTGCAACCCTGAAACTATTTTATATTTCGTACCATCGTGTCACGGGTGACTTGGTCCTGCTGCTCAACATTCTGCTCACGTTTTTTTCACTGTTTCAATCGTATGCTGATCCTGATTCCATTGTCTCTACCCGATGAGTGCAAGCAGCACGAAACCGGTCGTGGGGTGTGTGTGATGGAACAGCATGCAAATGAGATTTTGTGTTCATCGTCATGGGTTCAAACCCTCTCTACATGAATGCGGGCTCATGTGATTGAACAAGTTGGTCGTACCAACCTTATCCAATAGTTGCATACGTGCGCAACCTGTTTACCATTGCTCCACTGATTTGAGGCTTTCGGATCCTTGACTTACTGTCCCTAACTAATGAGTGCAAGCAGCACGAAACCGATCGTGGTGTCTGTGTGTGTGGTGGAACTGCATGCAGCTGAGCATTTTCGTTTCAAATTTATTAATTTTTATTAGGAAAGTTTTATCAAAAATTGTAAATGGCATTTTTGAGCCCAATATATTTAAGCGATTCTGATGCGTGATTGAATATCTAAAGCTCAGCTCGTGGCGTAGAAATCTGTCATCAATCTGGGATAAATCTCTAGATAACTTAATTAGTGATTGCTCTAATTTGCGACCACCATGTTTTCAATACACAAATGAAGGTATACATTTTGTTATTGTTTTTAATATAATTTTTTTCATACAGAAAATTACCGATATAATGATTTCAGTCTTATGGCATCTAAACTAACCACTCTTCTTCTGGTTTAATCATCTTATATTTAGAAAAAATAAACACAAATTGTGTTTCCGTCCTGCCAGATTTGATAATTGAGAAAGGTTTCACGTGTAGCGGAACAATTATCACGATCCACATTGACACGTGATCAATATTTCCTTGGATAACATGGGACATATTTTTTAGTTTCTCTCAGTTAATAGTTTTGTTTGTTCCGCGTAAAATTTCAGCTTGCTGCGTGAGGCATACCCAATAAGTGCAAATAGTTTTGAAAGGAAAAAATGATCGTTAATCCAGGCTTAATCATTACGAGATAAGTTGGATTTTTGCTCGGTAGGTATTTTAGTTTTCGCAAAATTTATTACCTGTTATTTTTATCTCGTTGCATGAATACAGATCAGGTGTAGAACTAATCACTAACAATGGTTCATTTAAACTACAAGAAAAAGTACTTCAATAGATGAATGGCCTTACAAAATGGCATCTGATTTTATGCTTTGCTGTTTACGTTCTAAAAACATTCCCTGTAATTGAAATTTATGAATGATTCGCACTTGAAGCAACAGTACTGCGTGATTTTAAAAATACAAAAGGGTTATGGAGTAGTCATTTACTCAGACATTGTGTACCAAGTGAAACCGAGGCGAAATGAATGTATTCATTTACTCATTCGTAATTATTCACCTCATAATTTTCTTTCCACGACATTAGACGGGTTTAGAAATATTCGTTTACTTATTTGATGTTCTATGCAGACAAATTTGAGGTAGTGTTTGAAAGCCTAATTAGGATCTTCACTACTTGTTTCGTAGATTTATTGATGTTTAAAATGCACTACAGAATAACTGGTTCAAAATGGCAGCAGTCACATCGCATCTTTCAATCTTTTGTTTCTTCTCCTTAAATCCTATTTTCTCCCCTAATGCTTTCTGTATATTTAGCTTCCTCAAAACTATTTATGCATCTCATGGGTACTAGTTACTTCGATAATGACTGTATTCATTTATGTGCTGATAAACTGAATCCACTTGTCGTTTTGATTAAGAGATCTTTTAGAAATTCCGCATTTTACTGTGATAAAATGATTCAATTATCTAACGGATCATATGAGAAAAGACATAAGAATAAATGCTTTGTTGAGGGCCGTGCGTTTCATTTTGAAATCTTTGCACTCTGTGATCATGCAAACGTCAACGAACATTTATATAAGATTTCAACATGGTTTTTTCTAGCATGCTTGTTTGGAACATTCAATAAAAATCAGCATATACTCGCATTTTCATTAAACACCCTGACTGGTTTGTGTTACCTGGACTGATCACATGGGGACAGTAGGATGAGGATTCGCATGTCTTAAAAAAGAGGACAAATGGTAGGCAAAGTTTGAACTCGTAAGCCTCTGTTAGATAGACCTGGTACGACCGAACTCTTCAAATATGTGTTCGAACATGTTGATGGGGTTAAACTCACGAGCATAAACAAAGGCAACCGTATTTGCTTGCAGTTCCCCCAAACACCCCACGAAATATTTTGCGCTGTTTGCACTCATCCTGTAGGTATGTTCAACCCCTACCTTTAACCTATCTACATGTGTATTTCCTCATCTGCTTGAACAGGTTTGTCGTGTCAGCGTTATCCAAAAGTGGTTCATAAGATCAAACTTTATGTACCATAGTTGATTTACTCAAACAAGAATACTGATCAAATACAGCCAGCTTAAATCGCGTGTAATGATTTGCGGTTTGTTTAATCGAACCATCCAGCTAAGATGCTGGTTTCGGTCCTTATTCGCGTGGTGGTTCGGATAGAGTCCTAACATTTATCCACAAAAGAACTCAGGAGCATTAAACACGATTTTTTAAGTTTTTTTTTAATTTGAAAACTTTTATCATTACTAGAACTTAGTCGATCGAATCTGTTTAAAACTATTCGATGATACTTTGGTTTACACCTACTTTCCAACATTTTAACCTCGGATATCCCTTACACGAGTTGATCAAAAGAGAGGTTGGGAGAGATGCAGTACATAGGTTAATTCAGTGTAAACTTAAAGTTGCTCAATACACCATGCATTAAAGTGGCGACTCACACAGTAAATTCCCCTACACTTACCATTTAATGCAAATTGGTCAATTTTAGTGAGCTCTGATAAAGATTTTTCGTCAAGATTGTTTTCAGTGCCCTCAACAAACTGTGACATTTAGTTACATTTCCAGGTGCCGTTGTTTGGTGAGAATAAATTATTTGATCTATCCATCCGTTTGTCCATGGATGTTGGATCAAATCTCGACGGGTACGAAGATTAAAATCTTGCATTTCCTGTCGACAGCAAGTTTCAACATGTGCTCGTCCATGAACCTGAATGCAAAGTAAACAGTATTTATTAGGAAGTTGGTGTGTGTGTGTGATGGAAATATACGCAAATGAGCTTTTTGTGAAAATACAATGTTTTCTAGCATATGTCATGTGTGAAAGCGATTTGACTAGATGAATATCGCGCCAAGAAATGAGGGTATGCATTTTAAACAATGGATAGTTGTCTCACTGTATGTTTAAGAGAATTCAGCTAAACAAGCAAACCGAATCGAGGGTAAACCGTGGGTGGCTAAACATACGAGGCTCAGATGAATGTTGAATGCTGATGACAGAATCGTTGAACAAATTTTCATGTCATTATCTTCAACGTAAAGAATGGTTCTGGCCTGAAGGTACCGTAGGAACAAATTGCACATCGATCAATTAATTATCTCACTCAAGAAGGTGTATGATGTAGACCATCGTTGCAAGCGCTGCGGGAGAGATTGTTCCTCCCGAATCGGACTGTTTAGTCATTCAAAAAGCTATAGAACATGAAAATTCATGAGATTGTGATGTACATCCATAGTCGACATCGACCGAAGGAGGTTGACATGATGTAGAGCTTACAAGTAAAAACTTTTTCCTCAAAATATAGTTCTTATTACATTCATCGATGTATTTTGTGGTCCATGGCCGCACAGGGCTCACTATACCCGATGGCCTTGCACCCAATTTTGAACTCAAATAATTTCGCGAAACCACTCGTAGTGTCCCCAATCTGTTTAACATAGCCAAACGCAAGCCTCCATCAGGAGTTTTGAATTCTAATATTTTGTTAAGCAATAACTATTTCGTGTATATAAACGTCCATATTCTCCATAATCAAATGAAAACTAGAGGTGATACAAATTTGACTGTTCAATTAGGAATTGGTTCCATCAACGCCTTCACGAATTAATTGTATCTTGTTTTTAAGAAAACCAAACCAGCAATTATATGCTATAGAGGCATCAGATAAAACAAATTTTTCCGTATCATCTCATCATCAACTTCAGTTGAAAAAAGATATCATTCCTGCTTTTTATCCTAAAATACTCCAGCCCCGATACAATGGGTGAGCAATGTATTTTAAGAAAGAGATCCATAAATAAAAGGAAAGGAAAAATTAATTAAATCCTTTGTTACATCGCGTTCTCACATATCAAGAGAAGTTATATTTAAGCAATATATAATATATATTATTATATGTAATCAAATTCAAGGAATTGTTTAATGTATTGCGTGCTCATAAGAGCTAGCTCGATTCACCAGAATTGAGACAACATTTCGCGAATGGAAAGGACACTCGTGACGACGGAATTCCACCTGAGCTCATCAAATGCTGTAGAACAGCAATATTAGAGCCCCTTCACGATTGCTGCTCACTCCCAAATATACCTATACCCGCTAATGAGCTTCTTTCCGTCGGCTTGCTAAGACTTTGGTCTAACAATCAGCATGAGCAAGACCAAAGTCCTTGATAAAGGGATTATATCGCTTCCAATCATCACTCTTTGAAACTGTCAGCTTGAACCAGTACATCATTTCACATATTTTGGTTCAACCCTTGCGGATAACCTCTCGCTAGACACAGAGATTGATAAGCGGATTGGTAGAGCAACTGACATTTTGTTATGATTGAACTCTCGTGTTTGCGTCAACGCTAGTTGACTCTAAAAACAAAAATGATGGTATACAGCCCGTGTGTATTAAACGTTTTACTGTACGATAGTGAAACCTAGACCAACCATGCAAGGCACGAACTGAATGCTTTCCATCTATGAGGCATCGGCCGTATCTTGAACATACCGTGGATGGACGAAGTAACTAATGCTGAAGTGATTTCCAAACCCTTTTGTGGCTTGGCCACGTCTACAAAATGAAAAACGGTCGTATTCCGAAAGATCTATTCTATGGTGAGTTGCAATCAGGAAGTCGACCATTGGGTAAACCGCACTTGCGATACAAAGACGTTTGCAAAAATGATATGAAAGCTCTTATGCATTGACCCCGCGAGCTAGGAAGAACTTGTTCTTAACCGCTCACATTCGAGGCCTTGTGTAAAGCATCGTCTGCAAGCATAGGAGGAGCAGATACAGATCTTGACTTCTGTACACAGATCACGCCGCCGGCGTTCAACTGACGCCGATCGACCAAATACTGCTGATCGCTGCGAACACTGTGCGGGAGATTGTTCCTATCTAATCGGACTGTATAGTCATTTCAAAAGCTTTATAGTATGAAGCAATCATGCGATTGTAATCTAAATCCATGGTCGACATGGAACGAAGGAGGCCGACACATATATATTACCACAATTATATCTGTAACTTACAACCAGGTGGTTGATATCTGCAAACCCAATCAAACGAGAAAAGGTGCGATTGGTTAATAAAAACTTTCAGACTTCTCCTGTTATCCTTAATTTTGGCATTACGACGGTCGAACCAATAATTTTCAATCTTAAATTCTATTTCGTTTGACGTTTACTCAAAGGACAAAATTTCAGCCATCTTATTAAATAAAAATATTCATTTTATTGACAAAAAGCTCGCGCCAATTTCTCGAATGAAGTTGCTCGGTGTGACAAAGCATGTGGAGCAACTGTTGAACCTATTTTGTCAGCCACCGGGCTCGATCGAAATGAATGCTAGAGAACTGTGCCGGGCAATTTAAATACTCTTCGACCGAGTTGAGATGAATATGCAATCAACCAAGATGGATGTAAAAATTTGTATTATCTAATACAGTCTGACATTAGTCAAAGTTAAATTCATTTTCATAAATTCTATAACTGGCAAAATATATTCAGGAAGAAACCAGCCGCGATGTGTTTGTGTGTGATGGAAATGCATGCTAATACCGATTTTTTATATCCAGAATAGATTCGCATTTAATCCATATATGATTGCAACACTGCCGAGTTTTTCCGTTATGTTTGATTTCTAAGATGCTGACGCACAAAACGACTGCCACAATTTTGTTCCAATTTGTTTTTGATTTGTGTTTGTTTCGCTTGTGTCTTCCGACGTTTGTTACAGAATTTCGGCAAATCTGACAGACTGAACAAGTAAAAATAATATCCACGGTCCGTTAGTCCGGACAAACTCATTGTATCAAAAGTATCTGAAAAAACTCATCTAAGTGGACACTGGATAAAAAGCGTATTGTTAAACAAAATTATATTTATCGATTTTACCCGGAAATTTTTGGAAATAGTTAAGATAGGACTGAAAAGGTTTTTTAATCTACTTTCCGAATAACGTGTAATACAATTAAGCGCTACCGGAGTAATTTAGTGTATATATTGTAAAACTGTGAATAATTTGTTAAAGTCCGAAGAATCCTTTCAGTGTTTTATTCTACTTGAGTTTGATAATCATTTCGAGCATTCTGTCCTCAATCGTATCCAGCCCGAAAAAACATGCTTTTACTTGTATGTGTTGTAGATATAGCCGTTTTAAACTGATCGAAAGCGTTGTCACCCTTACGTAAATTTATAAACAGGGTATTATCAACAAAATGTCCAGTTGCATGCATTTCCATCAAACACACACTTCATACGATAGTTTCGTGCTGTTTGCATTAATTATGTAGGGACAGTATGATCTGCATTTTCAATTTTAGTTATTCTGTTTAATAAAACTTGTTCAACTTTAATGTATATTTCTAATTATCGTTTAACTTTTAATATTTCACAGCATACAAATGCATTCATAGCCATCTTAAGGACTGTACTTGTTATTCCGCAATTTCACATCTGCACAAGTTTAAATCACGTGAACCACAAACTAACATTGAGATTTGCAGTGAGATATTTTTGAGTAAAGCGTAAGACGGAATTCACTCGTTATATCATGTGCACAATACAGTGTGCCACGATAAGGTTTGATGAGTGAGGTGAATGCTTGATCAGGATCTGTCACTGATCACATGAAAAACATGGCGTGATGGAAATGGGTAAAATATATAACGGAATATTTATAAGGCGGAAGCTGGTTATATAAATTACAACTCGTAATCAATAGCAACTTACCCGGAGAAAATACTCAATTTCGAGGGTTACCACTAGCGTTTAAACTTCAGTAAATTGTAATTAATAACTATGAATACTACGCGCCCTTTCAGTACAAAGTGTTTGCTCCGGGTGAGAAAAATATCATAAGATAACGTATTCGTTGTCAAGCTTTCAAGTGTAAAATGCAAATGTGCAGCTCAACTGCATCTCTACCCAATTAAGTTTAGTTGATTTTATCGTTATTTAGGTTTTCTACATTTCAGAAACTTCTATTTACCACTTTTAGAAATTGTCAGGATACGAGTTGTTCCGTTTTAACTAGCTTCCTCACTGATTCGCAATATGTCCACAAAATATACACCGTGAGTGGATATTTTCTAAGTCTATCTACATGAACTCCGGGGAACTTTTTCAAAAGTTAAAAGAAATTCGAACTTTTTTTCAACACATTTTTCCTGTATGAAGAGAATGGGGTTCATTAGCAAACGAGATATGTTTAGTTATGTCATTTTGTTATTCTATAGCAAGAAAATGTGAACATGATTTCAAAATAAATATCCATGCTAATGGATGTGTTCCAGAAAAAATACTTTGGCAAATCTCAATAAATTACTGTCATGCAAATCAAATTGTTTGCCAACCTGAAGCTGCC
Source organism: Atriophallophorus winterbourni (assembly GCA_013407085.1). Taxonomy (NCBI): domain Eukaryota; kingdom Metazoa; phylum Platyhelminthes; class Trematoda; order Plagiorchiida; family Microphallidae; genus Atriophallophorus; species Atriophallophorus winterbourni. The sequence goes on from JACCGJ010018012.1 coordinate 132,201, forward strand.
GTCCATGACTTTTGTTTATCCTCAAGGTTATTGAATTTTTTGAAATTTTGCAATAAATTTTCTAAGAATTTACAGGATAAAAATTGCAGCAATATGGGAACACATTTCATTAAAAAAATTGTTAGAGTCGCCTCAAAAGCATATTTGTATCATATGCTATTTAAAGTCATCCATGCTTGTAGAGTGATAAACGGTAGAAGTTAAACTGTTCCTAGTAAACCAGACACGGACAGAATAAAAATACCTTCTACAGTTCAGGCGGGAATGGGGTACCACCAGCACATTTTTATGGATCCAATAATTTCTCTCATCCCTTCACGTGAATAAATCCTGTAATGGATAGTTTTGGGGTATGGAATATTTTGTAAAGTAGGATAAGGTCTCCTCTGATTCGTCAATAGGGAAAGTCAAACAGATTCAGTTGAACTCTCCTTTCTTTATAAGGGTTGTTTCGGATGCTGATAACTGGTTTCGTTGAGCGGTGATAGATTTGCTGCATAAGTTTTATATCCTTCTTGAGCCACGGGTCCATGACTGGTCTCAAGTACGTATTCATGATCCTTGGGAATCACTTGGGCAGAAATATCCTAACTAACCGTTTGAGTAGATCTAGAACACGTGCTGCTTTTTTAAAGGCACTGTTAGTTTGAAGTGATGTTTTTAAACAAGAGCATATCCAGACACCCAAATCATTTTCCTTACTGCAATTTTTAATGATAAGTGAACTTATATGATATGTGAACACTACTCGATTCCATAAATTCGTGAGCCTGTATTTGTTGAAGTTAAACGGCAGTTTGTTCTTCAACGACAAGCTGTGAAGCGTATCAAGATCTTTTTGTTATAGCAGACATGAAGATGAGGTTGTATCATTCGTATCAACTCGACAAGCAGAGACAGCAATGCCAGATACCCTCATCTTTAGAAAAACGGAAAGTTTTATAAATGTTGAATTTTCACAACAAAATAATTATAGTGTAGCTTCAAAATATTCATTTGCATGCTTTTCCGTCATTCAGTGTAGCTTCATTTATTATCCTTGACTCTAAAATTTGATACAATAGTCAAACTTCAACATAGATAAACATAAAATTCTCAAAAGTTATGTATTTAGCAGTCCAGTAATCACGTATTCGCCACCATTTTAGTCACTTGCGCTCAACATTAGTTTGATGACGACATTCCCGAAGCAGTGAAATTATTAGAGCACGATGAACTGTATAAATAAAGTGGTTTTATCCGTGAAACGGTGAATTTTGAACGTACAACAGTAAAACGTATGCACCAATTTTCCCAATGTTGAAAATTTAGGGCAAACCTGAAAATATTAATTTGTCTACTTTTAGTATTTCAGTAACATGATGTACGAAATTTCGAGGAATATATAAATATTTTACGATATAATTCCAACAACATGTTCTTCAATTTTGATTTCAAATTGTTGAATTACAATCCAAAATATTGAACTTCATCAATTATTATCTCCTAAATAATTTTAAGATCAAGATAGACCCATAATTGAATAACGCATGTATTAGAGTAACATATAAGGGGGGTAGAACTCTCCGCTCGTATTAATGCATCTCGAAGATAAGACTCATTTAGGATGTGCAACAAACTGCATCTACAAAATCAAATGCAAGGGTTGCTTGTGTGTTCACATCAGGCAAACGTCTAGAGAACTCTGCACTAGTGTAAACGAGCACAGGAAACGAGTGGGAAAGCAACCCCGCAATCCCAGTGAAGATCAATCAGTGTTTCGGGATTCTGCCCTAGCTGAACACGTGCTAGACACTGGACACAGCGTAGATCTTGATAACGTGAAAGTAATAAGACAACGTGTGATATCTTATAGGGAAAGACTTCACGCCGAGTCAGTTGAAATAACAAAGGCTGGGGTGCGATGAACAAGGTGGATGGGGCGGATATCTCAACAATCTGGCGTTCGGTTCGCAGCGGATAAGGATTAGTGTGAATAGCACCTAATGTGCCCATGGATTACGTAAGCAGTGTGTTGACGGACGCTGTTAGGACCTGCACACTAAATAAACAATTTAGGGATTAACACAGCATTTAGTTTGGTGATCAATTGTCTTGTTCTCTTGATCTTAGAGTACTCAGAATTGGTCAAGAAAACGCCATTTAAACCTGAACACTGTTCATACTGACAACCTTGGTCTAACGAAGCTACTGTGTTCAGAAGCGGAACGTTACCAGAAACTTGCGATAACTGATTCATTGCAAACTGCTCTATTGTTTAAACTCGCTGTGCATATATAAAACGCAAACTCGGCGAATTACTTTGCATTGAACTGTATGTGCATAATAGAGTGAAATTCAGATAAATGTCTTAATTTCATCATTTGCGTAATCGGGTTTTTTTACTCAAGTATAACGGTTCTGTTTGGCAGAAGAAGTTAACACGTTTCTCGTTAATCAATGTAAATTCAAATGGGAATTCCTCGTCATTATTTCCTGTGTATGATTATTTGCCGTGAGCTTTCAGAACCCAGCTGTCATATGCCTGCATGCGGTAATTCAGCTATCATTTTATGGTACATGTCCCATGTTGTATTCACGGTTTTTGAAGTTGTTTATCACACTCGCTAGTAAAATTTATTCAGCATGCCACACAGTCACCATTAGTTGGAATTTATATGCTATCTCGTTGTATCACAACCTCCTTTCATGCTTTGTTCTCGTTGTCGTTCTTCAACATACTTACTTAGTATTTAGTCCGCTGACAGATGCTTAATTTCTGTGATTAGACTGCACGCAAAACGAATATAATGTTCAGATTAGTTTTCGTCATAATTTTATGACTTTTTATGAGTTAAATTGCTTGTTTCAAGGATCAGCTTCATAAGCATTCACGTAAAAGCTGTTTAGAATATTGCCTATTTCAAGCGAAATTCTACACTGAAACATCCTGCGGAACCGCAGGATCGATAGGTTCACCTGATAGTGATAATAAAATGTAATAGAAATGTACTATTTCAATACAACCGAACAACAACAACAATTTTTTCTTGTAGCAAATGTTATCCTATTACCAGTAATTCAAAAACATCTCGGTTACAATTGACAATTGTTGTTGTTGGCCTCCTTCGGTCAATGTCGAACATGGATGTACAAATCAATCGCGTGAATTTTCATGTTTTACTGCTTTTGGAATGACTAAACAGTCCGATTCGGGAGGAACAATCTCTCCCATAGCGCATGCAATGATAGTCAGATATAATCGTGGCAATATATATGTGTCGGCCTCCTTCGTTCGATGTCGAACATGGATGTAGATCAGAATCGCATGATTGTTCCATGATATAAAGCTTTTCGAATAACTAAACAGTTCGATTAGATAGCAACGTTGCTGGATGCGAGCAGCAGTACTTGGTCGATCGGCTTCACTTCCACGCCGGCGGCGTGATCTGCATCCAGCAGCCAAGAGCTGTAATTGCTACTCCTCAGCATGCAGACGACGCTTTACACAATGCCTCCAATGTGAGCGGTCAAGAGCAAGTTCTTCTTGACTCGTCGGATCAATGCTAAAAGCTTTCATATCATTTGTGCAAACTTATTTGTACAGCAAGTGCGATATGCCCAATGGTCGACTTCCTAGTTGAAACTCACCATTGAGTAGATCTTTCGGAATACGACTATTTTCGTTTCTGTAGACACGAAAGAGTCACCGCAGGCGGCGCTGTCGTAATAGGGTGAACATGCTCTGTAGACCAGCTATTGATAGCACTTCAGCATTAGTCACTCTGTCCATCCAAGATATGGTTAATATACGAAGAATGATTCGTAGATGGAAAGCATTCAGTTCGTGTCTTGCATGGATGGTCCAGGTTTGGCTGTCGTACAGTAAAGCATTTAGTACGCACGCGCTGTATACCATCATCTTTGTCTTTACAGTCAACTTGCGGTTACCCCAAACACGATAGTTCAATCGGGACAAAATGACAGCTGCTCTGCCAATCCGCTTATCAATCTCCTTGTCTAGCGAGAGGTTATTCTCAACGGTTGAACGAAGATATGTGAAGTGATGTAATGGTTTAATATGACAGTTTCCAACAGTGATGATTGGAGGCGATACAGTTCCTTGACCAAGGACTTCGGCCTTGTTCATGCTTATTGTTAGCCCAAAGTCTTTGCATGCCGACGAAAAACAGTCCATTAGCTACTGGAGGTCGCGCAATAATGGCTACATCGTCGTCAAACAGCAGGTCACGGATTAGCACATTTCATGCCTTGGTTTGTGCTCTCAACCGGTTCAGGTTGAAAAGCTTGACATCACTAAGCGTGCGTAGTTAAATGCCTCCTGTCCTTGTCCTGAAATCGTGCTTCAGAAGTAGAGCAAAGAAAATGCCGAACAGCGTGGGAGCAAGAAAACGCCCTTGTTTGACGCCTCGGCGAATTTCAAAGGCTTCTGAACGGAAATCGTTAAAATGGACTGAGCCCTTCATGCCTGAGTGGAACGAAATAACAATTTTGAGCAGCCTCGGTGATCAGCCTATCAGATCAAGCATTTTGTTAATACCCTCCCTGCTGACGTAGTCAAATGCTTTCGTTAAATCAATAAAAACAGCATATAATGGCATACGCTGTGCCCCACACAATTTTATTGAAGTTGTCTCAATGAGAAGATCATGTCAACGGTTGATCTTTCCTTGCGGAAGCCACATTGAGATACGGAGTAAATTCTATCAGCTAAAACTTTTGGCCGGATCTGTAAGACTTTGGTAAACAATTTGCCTACAACATTCAGAAGGGAGATTCCTCTGTAATTGTTGCAGTCGCCTCTATCACCCTTATTCTTAAATAGCGTGATGATCTTTGTGTCTCGCATCTGTTGTGGGACACACTCCTCCTGCCAGCACCGAAGAAGCAAATGGTGAAGCGGTTGTAATAATGCTGCTCTACAGCATTTGATGAGCTCAGGTGGAATATCGTCGTCACCAGTGGCCTTTCCATTCGTTAAGCGGTCGATTGCCCTATTGAGCTCATCAAGAGTAGGGGGAGTATCAAGATATTCAACAGTCAGCAACCGCTCGACATTTTCAAGTACATGCGTTAGAACCGTACTGTCCCTCGAGTAGAGAGAGGAGAAATGATCTACCCATCTTTCCATCTGTTGAGTTTTGTCGACAATCGGGTTACCTGATATAGACTTAATGGAAGCCGTTTTAAGTTTGTTTGGACCAAAGGCTTTCTTGAGCCCATCATACATACCGTGAAAATTTCCAGTATCTGTAGCTTTTTGGATACTCAGGCTAATTTCAGTCCAATAGTCATTTGCACATTGTCTTACAGTCTGTTGGATCTTATTTCTAGCTGCTCTTAGAAGTCGTAAGTTTTCTGTTGTCATATCTTTGAACCTCAAGAATGCTGACCAACAATTGACAATTACTACCGAATAAATAGAATTTCAAAAAGGTTATCCGTTCAAATAAGTATATTTGTGTATCTCTAATTTATTTTCTAACGTCACTTAGCCACCTTAACCTGTATCACCCTCTGAGCTGACAGTTCGGCATCGATCTGACTAATTTACCCAGCAAATCTATGTCCAGCCAATAGGATACCTGTATCCGGTTGACCAATCATTGAGCAACCGAGTTAGACATTCGTGAAATTCGATTGGACGAATTTCACGACACGATCAATCTATAGCTCTGAAACCACCGCAGCGGCGAAACGTTTTTGTCGGTTGGCAAACGTAAAGCACATTAGATTGTGCAGGTTAATCAGACAAATCATGGACGCCAGTGTTGCGACAAAATCAGGGACATTCGTCTTAATCATGCTGAGCAGCCTGTTAACAATCGATGGTAAGCAATTTGTTGATAGATTTCTATGCAATGTATTGTTTAATAACTGCCAATAAGCAAATACATGGTTGTTTTAGTGATGGTGTTTCAGGCTATACATCGATCCCAATAATTAAAGCAATACCTCAATTTGTGATTGATTACCATAGGAATTTTATTAATTTGCCACATCCATATACGAAACTTCGGGAAATACGGGGGTTGCAATAATTTGGGGAATTTAATAAAATGGACCATCGAATAAAAAAGCCTGTGTTGAATTGTAGCCATTGCGATCGACCCCAATTCCTTATTTTTATTATTGAAGCATCTTTTGTGTTGCACGATTCAAGTTGTATTATTCACGTCGTGACTATGCAGACACGCTGACAAATAACACTCGTTTTAGACCAAGCAGCCACTTTACTAACGACTTCCAACACATGATAATAAGATCACATATTTAGGGCTGAAAAACTCTCCTGCACAAGAAACACATGATGGAAAGTATAAATTAATAATCTTCATGATCTGGTAGCAAATTCCAAGGAAAACAGACACTTATCGACTGAAAATACTTGCGTTATGCGCGCTTTTACTCAGTGATATCTAGAATACAACAATGACCTCGGGTTTCGATGTTGTTTTAATGTCGGAATAGCAAATTTCAGTGTATGGGAATTAGTATTGTATATCTAGGATGTAAGGTAATGTTCATCTCGCGTTTGTGCGACATTTCGTTGGCCCAAACATCAGTGCCGCATCGAATATAACAGAATTTCAAAAACTTGAACAAGCACATACCCTCGGTTGCATAAACGCAGTAGAAGTAAAACAACTTTGTACAGTCTTCGGTGTTTCTGTCAGTGACTCAATAATGAATTGTGAAGCTTACTCCATGATTGTTCTCGAATCTCACCGAAAACGAATAGTTTTCAGCTAACGATTACTCTTTCGTGGAAAACCAGTTTCGGTTTCCATTCTGATAACTTAGAAGATAAATATAATTTCAAAGACTGATTATTTTGATTGCTGCTTTACATATCATTCCCATTCTTCAATTTCGATTCTCTTACTTATTTTGTCAAAACTACACGACTAATTCCATCTCGATATTCTTCAAGTAGATAGGTCTAATGGGTTAAACACTAATTACCGAAGACAACTTTAACCATGGCATGTCTCTTTATCATCTCTGCCAGCATTAGCTTGTTGTCTCTACAGCAAAATGACACTATATATCTTGTTAAGTTAACAAATGCAAAACAAAGTATTTCGTGGATGATAAAAGTAATAGACTGATTATTATGCTTACTTGTTGGTATATGTTTTGATATCATTTTTATTTTTAAGTATGCATATGTCATGCCCCTCATCAACTACATGACTTATTGCCTCTCTAAATACTATGAGTACATTCGTTAGAACCGGTTGATGTCCTCTTAAACTATAAATAGCATACATCTACCGCTTTACTTGGGCCGAGCTCTAGTGTCGTTTCTTCACTAAACCCTACAAGGTTTGTTGAACAGGAACGCATTTTCTAGACTCCTTGCATGCATTTTTAGGTGCTGCAGACTTTCTAGCAAATTATTTTATTAAAACATTTCCATCTTACTCATTTACTGTTTACGGATGCTATCACAGTTTTTGATGAATACCGTTCATTCCGGTGCAAGCAGAACGATTGAAAATTTACGATTTACACTAATGACGAATAATTAACGTTTTGTTTGAGCACATCTGGATATAAATGATCTCTACGCGAAATCTTTTTATAAATATGGACACTGACTCATTGGCCAGCGAACAATATTCAAACTCCAATGAGCACACGGCTGTTAGGATGACTCGTTTGTCGGGTTGGATGTAGAATGTAACGAAATGTCAGAAGCGGCTTCGAAACCGACACAGTCCAGGTACTTGCTCAGAGTAGAACGAACATCTCGTGATGCGGTAGAATGTCGTGTATAAAGCGTTGGCGACCAAACATGTAGTCATGTTTCGTTAGTGTTACAATTGGATGGAATGCTTCCATGAATCATAGCCGAGATTCAAGCTTTATGCTACTACTAATATTCTAATAAGCCACATTTCGATCTAGGAGGTTCGGATGAGGAGTAACAAGAATTCCATGTATGATATACGTTATGAAAACTTTGGTGAAAAATATATATTTTAGTAAATTGATTATCAAGTGCTTGTGTCTATCGGAATCAATGATGGCTTTCGCTAAACAGTGGTATTTTAGAAAATCTTCTCAGATAATATTTGAAAGTTCTTTAAGCAAATTCATAAGATATATTTCTAATTGACATCCTTCGCTCAATACCAACGTGAATTAACATTGCAAACGCGTAACGATCTCTTCGTCGGATTTGCAAATAAACAATTTTAACTATTTACCTTGCAATATATGTAAATTGTTTGTTCATGTAATTGATGTATGGTGGCTCGTGGGTTACTACGATTTTATCGTTGAACGTTTACGAGAATATCTCAACCAACTTGAAAGTTTTCGATTTTGCATAAAGTTGAAAGGTTTATTTGAAATTTCAATTATTTCATTCATGAATGTGTGTATTTTAAAAGAAAGTAACAATAACATTGCTTCGGACAATGTGTAACAAGTAGTAGAAATTCGTAATAAAAAATCGGTTACATTTGAACAAGCATTTTGCAGCTGGCCTCATTGGGTCGATATTGAACATTTGAAGCAAATGATGATATCCTATCTCGTAAGGAATCGCATAATATTACAACCCGAATCGCGGAGAAATATTTGCTTCCACAGTGTTTATATCGATAACATCTATCTAGTCGATCATTTACTTGTACTGCTTGTCGCATCCTTCGTTCAGTAGATTACAGTAGTTCCCAACTCTCTTACGCTTAAAGGGCACTTAATGCTGTCTCCAAAAATAGGTCGAGGGCTCGTCCTTCTTCAAGGAAGCTTGACCTGACGTGCGGTCGGATTATTTTAGATACGATACAGTTGGATATAACTTTCATACTTTTTATCTGTTGATATTTTGATATTTATCTGAAATTTTGCTACGACGGATCTACTCATTCAAGAATTACCTGTCTACGACTTGTCGTTCTTTGTGTGCAGCAACTGAGAATTTTGTGCTATTCGTTCGTTCATTGATTTCGCTTCTGTTTCTGCTATTAGATTTCCCCACTACCTGGAGCTACTCGAGAAATACACAAAGTGTAGTCAATTTTACACCTAAATTCTCAAAGGGAGACTGACATCTCGCGGCTAAATTTGGCGACTTCAAGCCAACCCTTCACAATGCCACGTCACCCAACTACGGCTGTAATTTTGGTTGACCCATCCCTTACACACCACAACCGGTTTCTGGCTGTTTACCTTCATCAGGTGGATACAGTAAAATCAGGTTCAGTGAGCCTTGAAACAGTGGTATAATGGTAAACAAAAGGTATACTTGTATGCCACTGTTGAATATGGTTCTAACAAAAAACCACAATGGTCAAATACCGAATCGTAAGTGATTCTTTGTCAAGCACTCAAGGCGCTTATGAACGAACAATATATTTTGGTGTTCACATCCCCATCCCTTACACACCAAAATATATTGTTCATTCATAAGCGCATCGAGTGCTTGACCAAGAATCACATTGTGATTATGTATTTGACCATCGTGGTACACCTTTTGAAATTATCTACTGTTCGCGAACCATGTGTCGTCTGTGAGAAAATGGTTAGTGATAAGTTCAAATCCGTCACGTGTCGTAACTGCTCAGACACGTGTCACGCAAAATGTGGCAAATCAATGACCGCAGAGGCGATATCGATCCGAAATGATGATAACATTCCAGGCGTATTCTACGTCTGTAAACATTGTCGAAGAGGACCAAACAAAGGTTTGCTTGCTTCAACCAGTGTCCAGCAATGCAACGTGGACGATCGCACGTTGAGCATAGAGCTCAGCGTACAAACATTGTAGGCATCATTTAAAACTTTAGTTACAGCTCAGAATTCCTGGTTTACCGGTACAACTACTGAAAAATCGGAAAATGTAGTCAGTAATGCCAACCAGACAAAAGATACATATCCGCGGATCATTCCACACGAACGATAACTGTTATAAACCTACCCGAGTGTTTTGCAAAGGTTCAGAGCCATACATCATCGTTACATATTAAAAACGGTTTTAATTGTGCATACACTAATGCGTACTGTTCGTGGAACAAAATACTATGTTCGCCGCAGTTTACTGAAATCCCCTAGTGCCTCCTTCTTACACGCACACCTGGAAAAGAAATTACCTAAACATATATTTTCGATCGTAATTACTTTTGCTCCTCCTTTGAAGCATATGAACGCAAACATAAAATTACGATTTGTTTAACTTTTGTACGTATATCCTATGGCATTGTATAGCTATTAGCTTTTTTCATCATAAAACTTGAATACTGAATCGCAAAGTCAATTTTAAAACTATCGTGTATATTTAATGATATTTTTGTACCGCAAATGTGGTCCACTCAAATGTCGACCTCCTGCTTCGGACACTCTTTTGGAGCATTGCGTTTAATCTTTAAGTGTAATAATGCGTTTCGAGTTAGGAGCCAAATACGTAAAATTCTCCGTTAAGATCTAAAGACCACGTTCTTGTCTAACTCGGGTTTCTGACAATTTTCAGATCAAATCAGGACTATGATTAATTTTTGTACCACATTCAATCTTGTCTCATATTTTACTCCAGCTCGAATGAACATTACTGGTGCTGTTGATAGAAAACACGAACGTAGTGGTTCTGTCGATTGGAAACTGATTTAGTTCGAGCAGTTGTCAGCCGGCATTATGAAGCGATCATTTGCTTTATAGTTAGTACTAACATCCTTGGTCTGACGAAGCTACTACGTTATCAAACGTAACCAACTGATTGCTAATTTTCTTTTCAAGATTCTTTGTTTCGACAATATTTAAATTTTATGTTTAATCTCAGGAAGTATTTTCGGTAGAAGGATCGATTTTAAGAAGGTTCTTCAGTTGAACTTGATCATTACGCAACGGAACACTTATAATCCTTAGGAAATGTGCTACAAACTGGAAATGTCCCGAAGATTTATAGCGAAGGAGGGACATCTAACGGCTTTCAATCATTAGAAATGGTTTTAAATAAGAGATAACTGTTGTGCGTTGGACGTTCAGGTCAAGCAAACAGTGGCGCACAGTCCGGCAATACTTTTGTATTGATGATTTGTTGGATCTCAGGTTTTAACTTCTTTTACCGCCCAAGTGAATAAGTGGTGGTGTTGATGGGTATTGTTTCTGAACCGACTTTTTGTTTATTAATTGCGAGCATATGGTTCATAGTTTTTAACCCTTCTGTTGACATCGCTGTGCCATTGGTTTAGCTGTATCGTGGTCTGCTTGTCCAAATCAAATAAATGGCTATACGTTTTAAAATGCGTTGCGTTTTCTATTGACAAACTGAGACAAGACTGGGTGTGGTGCTAGTCTAACGCTGATGGAATGCTTTTAACCAACAAGGAACCTTTTCTTTAGCAATAGAGGAGAATATTCTTAGCTCAGGGTGTGGATGATGTTCAACTTGTGTTCGCCGAGCTTGCGTAGTTGGTGTTGGACGTTTCGTCATCAGGTTAGATGAATTTGAATTTTTGAATATTTTTAATTAATATATAGATGGAAAAAATTTGGTTTAAGTGAGAGATATAAATTTAATATCTCCACAGGCTCACATTAAATTCGAAATTATAATTCTATTTTGTCATCGAATTGAATTCAAAAAATTCTAAATTCGGCGGTAAACGCTTCATTTGCGACCTAATTTTTCCTGGTCCGTTCGCTGTTCATCGAATCTGAGTCATAATTTTTTTTATAATGGCATATAGTACTCATTGTAACAAATGTCAGATAAAACATCTCTAGAGTAGCAGGGCGATGACCTTTTTCGCACACACGATTCATCTCTACGCCGTCATGATGATTAAGCCTCTGCGATGAATCAGGAATTTTTCGGTCTCTTTGATATGGCAGCGGCATGGCCGAGATGAAAATTGTCACTTTCATTTGAGTTTTGAACACGCTAAAAGCGAATTAACACTGAAACACATAATGCTGGATGTTGAAAAATCACCTTTACAAAGCGACCGTAATAATACACACATTTAACTGTCTAAAACGAACCGAAACATGTAGGCTGTCCATTTGATTAAAATCCTCGTTCCCATTCACAAAACGTGCTTGTTTTTGCGATTTGAGAGCCGGTTTGGTTACAAAAATGCTGCATGTATCTTGGCCTAATTCGTGCTATGCATATTGTGTGATTCAGTTTCATGTAGGTCTTTCAATGAGGTACACTACAGTCAGCTAACCAGGGCAGTGTATCGTGATGAATGTGCTTTACACAATTGCACTGTTTGTTTTCAGGCTTTTACATGGTTGTTAGTCAAGAAAGTGTGTGTACGCATTGTTTTTTGTCTGATTTCGCACAACTATGTAAACGGTCAGTGAATTTGTAAAAATTATAGGACAAAAGATAATATATTTGTTTTTTAACATGATATAAATACATATCGTTGAATCCTAGTAGATTCTTTTGGCTACTCTCAGTTAAAACGCGCAAATCTACTCGCTTTTAGTGTGTCACGTTAGCTTTTTCATAAACGTTAGTATAACGTCTACTATTCCAGGTGCTTCCAGCGATGGTTTCTACTTCACGGTGAATCCAAGTGACCAGGATGTTGAAGAAGGTCAGGCGTTACGTCTACGATGTGCCGTGACTCCAGCAAAGGATATTTTCTACTCTTGGCTGCACAATGGCGAGCGTGTTGAGCCCGATCAGGATTACGGTAGACGGTATTTGGAGGCGAATAGCAATCTGCAAATTCCACACGCGGACAGAGAGCTTGATCAGGGAACGTATCAATGCCAAGCGCTTAACAAATCGTCTACATTCACCACAGCCAGCCAAGAGGCCCATGTTAATATATATTGTAAGTTTTACTGCTAAATTTAAATTTATCTGAAGTTCGTGTGAGTTTTATCGATTGGAAAACTTATCTAAATTCATTACTAAGAGCATCGAGCTGCATGTGGAAATATGATCAAGTCTCACTGACATTGTTTATTGTATTCGACCTTATTTGGTCAATGCTTAGCATGGATATGCATCGCAAGAGCCTGAAGGTGCCTGCTATTCCTCACGTTTGACATAAGATCAACTGTGTAGTAAATGTTTCGTGGTGATGGTTTTCATTTATTGAATATTGCTGCACGCCTAATCTACCTGGCACTATATCGATCCACACGGAGACTTTGATTGTTTTACATTTCCTGATTACAATTAAAAATCTTTATTTGTATTTTTATTACGTTATAAGATAACACGGATCGGTGTATTAAGTTTCTTATCACAAGTAAAATGTTACATAATATAATGCATAATATACTGCAATTTATAATTGAAAAAAGAATTTCCGCAGGGCATTTAGGCTTTATTCAATATTGCTTGAATTTAAGCTACTAAAGGTTTAATAATAAATTATTCGGTTATGTTTATTTAGGCAACGCTTAAAACGTTACTAAGGCTTACGTTTGTAGGATCGGTTCATCACGTTTGCCAATTATTGCGCTGGCACAATAGCATATATATGAATATTGGATGTTGAATGACCTCACGCCAACTTCATTTTTTGTAACGAAGTATTTCATTCTAGGGGATTTAATATATTTCTGAACTCATAATTCACGTCCGGCAGACTGTGTGGCTAATTATATAAATTTGAAGAGATAATGCCTGGAATCTCTATTCATATTGTGAAGTTTGTCCGAAAAATGATGCTAAATTCTGGCGAAAGATAATCCACGCATAGTATGAAGAGGGTCAATGTTTTAAATACCATTTGAAAATGCTTCACTCAGACGTGTTGAATCATTTGTGCACTCTAATATGAACGTCCAAAATATTTATAGTTAGCTAAAAATCGAGGAGTGTTGCTTATTAAGTAATCAAACGATCACAAATTGCATTCCTTTCTGAGTATGTGCTTCGGAACATACACCTCCGGCCTAATTATTATTCTCACATTTTCAGTGATATGCCTTGGTGAGATCTTTATAATACTACGGTTTGAACTCTACGCATCCAGCTTCGGGCATCTAAATTTGCAAATGATTTTAATCAGAGTTTTGTTGAATAAGTTTGAAAGTAAATCTTAATGGAAATTAGAATGATAATAGCATTTGTGTTAAAATTGAATGTTCTGTTAAACCTTAAAACACACAAACTTCAAATTATATATATGAAAACCTGATTTATATAAACATCGCCATGCATATTGTTGATCAGGTCATGATCCTTATGGCAATGCATTGTGCGAATGCAATGATCGTAGAATTACGCATGGTTGGCTATGGTAAACACACTGACTAGTGCCTTTCACTTCCCACTTTATATATTAATCTACCATTGTTTAAACACTCGTGGAAGATTATCTTACTGTCCACTCCGATTGAGAGCAGACACGACGATCCCGGTTGAAAGGTGCGTTGAGAGAAAGCATCAACTTGTTCGAGCAAATAGTGCATGCACCAGTTCACATTTGGTTTAGTTTGCGGATCTTATACTCTTGTGACTTCAATGTTCAGACATTTACGTCATTCATTTGGTGCATAAATTTACACAGAATCAGATCGGGCAGTGTCATTCGGATCAATGGTTACAGCACAAAGAATAAAGGATAATAGGTGGACTTTACGTTTTCGACGCAACACATTCACGCTTTGCGATGGCATATATATATTTTCATACATTTGCCCGCTTGAATTCGATTTTAAACGCAAAATTCTCCTTTCTTGCCTTTTCCAAATTTCCCAAGGGCTGGAGCCATACGTTCAAGTTGTCCTCGTTAAGCCCACACGCTTTGAAGAGATACGCCTTGGCCAGGAAATGGAATTAGCTTGTCAAGCAAGCGCAAATCCACCCGTCGGACCCGCCAACATCAAGTGGTTCCATAATGGAAACGCGTACGTTCAACTAGATTTCATTATAGTTCTCGCGCAATAACAGTTAATTTTTAGAATGTAATTCATGGTTGAGATTCTTTGAATGTTTGAATTGCGTTTATATAGACAAGTTTGAAATTGATACCTAGAAGCAGGTATGATTGAAAATGTGATTAACAAGCTGAACATTCAAAGCGTTATGGCGATACTTATGACCTGATCAAAAGAAGCGATGTTCATTATTAGGTTAAGCGCACTCCATGCATTGAAAAACTATAGTTTTGTCAACATTTATTGTTGTATACAGTTTGACAACTGTAGAAAAGTTTTAGGGAAAGTGTTTTGTTCAAACGCCATTTCCATCCATTAGATTCAAGCTTCATTTATTATAGAAACAACTTTTCAAATACTAAGATAGAATTATGTGTAACAGCAGCATATTGAAAACATTTTGCCTACCCAGTTCTTCATTGGGATTGATTCACTGAAATGACAAAGGATTGCTTTCATTTACTAACGTTCATGGATCGCCCATACTCAAAGCAACAGAATGGTAAATCCCGATGTTGAAAATGAACAAGCTGTTTAAAAATTACGAGTTTGGCTCACATAGCAAACGTCAGTGATCAAGAAACTAAAACCTCCGCTCACATATACAATGGCGACAGCCTAGCGGGTAAATTCATTCTGCTGTTAACTCCGAACTATTTCCAAACAAAATATTAAGCAACAACACGACCTGATTTGGCCCTAAGCTCTCTACTAGGCAACATAATCCTTAGAGTAAGAATGCCCTATGAGGGTACACTTATTCACACGCTCTGTTTCATTCATAACGTGTCTGCGATTCAAAGTGAATTCAATCAACGCTTAAACACAAATCTACGCCTCGATCATTACAAATGTCTCGTCTTCAATCGCATTCAACTCCAATTTAAAGTGATTAGATTGGAATTGGTGTTGCACATACCGTATTGGGGTCTACTCCACGACGGACCAGTAACTTTCAAACCCACGTGCGGTATTATTTGTGTCAATACGATCTCATCTCGCGATGAATATTTGGACTAACTGGCAGGCATACTCTCTGGTAAAATTACTCATCTCGAACTGTATCATGGAATTACGTGACGGTTATCATGTATCAAGTATTTCAGTTTCTGGCAATGTTCTAGATAGACCATCAACAGTTTTACAGCACTTGTTTACTCAGGCCGTATCAAAGGCAATTCGAAACGCTTCCTGTTGTGAATGTTTTCAATATTTAGGAATGTATAGTGGCAAAAAGCATATCACTCTACAATCAACATTGCATAGTAGATGTTCGTTAGAGCTTGTTTAAACGAAGAACTAATATATTCAGAGGTAACAACATGAAATCCAAAATTTAATTTATTAGTAGTAAGTCATTATAAACGCAGATGCTGTGTGAACGAGTTGTGGAATTCTTACACGACCCTAGGCTATTGGGTCAGAACATCATTAAATCAATAAGCCAGTATTTTAGTGCATTCAATCGCTTGGTGACCTCGTTAGTGTTAGCAGCATCAATAATCAGGCAATCGTAGAGCGCCGTTATTGCATTTCGACTTAGAATATTATCAATTTGTTCTCACTTTTGAGATGCTACGTTTCTAGCTAAATAGCAATTCGTATTCTATGTGACATTAATCGCTGCTTCAATGTAAGAAAGAAATTTGACTTCGGGTGCTTAGTAAGAGAACGTAGCAAAGTTTTGTCGAAAGTCTTTTGATTTCCCACTGTTTTTACGTCCGTTTTGTTAAACAAACAAAAATTGAACATATTAAAAATAATGAATGCCTGAACGCCAACATGAGCCCTATACAAATGTTACTCTCACTCACACACCAACACACAATCTTTCTCTATGTATGGAATTGGTTAAGTACCATTTTGAGTCTACCATTGTGAACACTCCGTTGTTCCTTTGATGATTTTTCTTTATTTACAACCCAGTCGACTACCAAACACAAAATTTCTGCCAAATGGAAATCTTCTGATTGCTGTTCTCGGGGTGCAGCATGTGGGAAGCTATCATTGTCGTGTTGTACATGCAGCAGGGAAACTCGACAGTCGACCGCCTTTTGTGGTGCAGTTTGATGGTGAGCCCCATCGTCGTATTTTTAACCTCCTTTTAAAAGAAACTTTACTAATACGTTGAAATTGCCCAAATTACGAGAGGTTATATAATTAAAACTTCCCAATAATATTTCTGACTACATATTGCCGTTAGATGCTTTATAGGTTTAAAAAAGCCACTTGAATCGAAATATACTACTATATCCAATATTTAGTTCAACAATAACACTAAAAGGTAAAATGATTATCTCACCGACGAAGTGCTCACATGAACGCAAATGGAAACTCGCAGACCAATGCAAAACATTAACACTGTGGTCGTTAAAACTTCAATAAGTTGAATATATTTATGATTGGTTGCTAGATAATTCACATTCATTCAAATTACGCGTGAGAATTTGTAGACTAATTTGCTTTATCTTGATGTTAAGGCAGCTTGCTGAGGTCTTTCGTTACGGGTTTACATTAATTTTATCAATATATCGGCGGGAGCATTATTAGTGCAGAATCCAGCGCAGTCATTCAGTCTGGATAACGCTGTCTACTACCTGTCTACCGATTCACGACTCATTAAAATTGATTATGCTTTCTCCATTTGATTACAAAGACAGGAGAATTTGGTTTTGATGTGTAACTGCAGGAAATATAAGCACTTAATTTGCATCAATCTCGTCAGTTGGCTTAGATTAAAGCGTGGATCGTTTGGCCGTATTAATCTAGTTAACAGTGGTTTCCAACAAAATCTTTTTAAACTCGTTGATGTTATGCTCTAATAATTCCACAAAACGACCCTCGCAATTCACTTTCATATTTATATATGAAGTTGAGCTTTAATGGTAGCTTTGCGAGTGCATCAAAATGTTAGCCGTCTCTATTGAACTGGTGGATAGTACCAAGATATTGAAACTCGCGGAATGTGTTGGTTGCTGTTCAGAATGGAAAAGGCTCCATCCCCAATCATTATTTTACACATCTCGAAATATCATTAGCTACAGAAAATACAAACTTAACGTGAATTGATTGTCAACTAAGTTAGGGGTGAATTTTTCGTTGTTAAAAGTCAGTGATTTACGTCATCATTATTTTTGGCAATCTCGATACAGAAAAGTGAGAGTTCATGCTGACAAGGTATTCCTCGATACTCAAGGTGGATAACACTTGCTACTGGAAACTCAGCTCTATGTTCTCCAGAAAAATTCAAACGACAATTCCTGACATGTTTAAAATGAAACTGTCCTCATACATTAGAAACAATGTAAATCCTCGACAGGTTGAAGAAATATTTAATTAGTATTTGCTGAAGAAGCAATTGAGACCTGATTTTAACAAGTTCATATGAATTGAGAAGTAAAGAATCCTATGAATTGACATTATTTGGATTGTTCTTCCAATAATTCGAGACTTGAAAAGTAACAATTTAATAAAAGCTCTCCAAATATCTTCTATATTTTTACACAAACATTTTAATTTGACTTCAAATGAAATGAAAGTCGACGAATAATTTATCGATTGTTCAAAGATTCCGAACCTCCTGCTCCGATCACCACATTGAAACATGAGGACTTCAATCGATTCGTGATGCGAGGTCACACGGTTGAGTTGAGATGCCCAGAAAGAAAAGAAGCGAAAACCGGGGATGACATACCGCCGATTACAGTTTGGGGTTTTATGCAACGTCTTGGCGAACAACAACAGTCTGTGTAAGTAACAAACGAAGTGAACGTTTTGACAGCAACCCTATAATTTCATATATACATAGATAAATTGATAGATGGATAGATAGATAGATAGATAGATAGATAGATAGATAGATAGACAGACAGACAGATAGATAGATAGATAGATAGATAGATAGATTAGATAGATAGACAGATAGATAGATAGATAGATAGATAGATAGATAGATAGATAGATAGATAGATAGATAGATAGATAGATAGATAGATAGATAGATAGATAGATTAATAAATCCAATAAAATAATCTGACAATTTTATTATTTTACGGTTCCATTTATTGGCTAATTTGAAATATCTCACCAAAAATCATCCATTTCTATCCGAATTCAGTCCTAATTTCGGGTTAGATTCGAACCTAGGGAACGTCGCGCAATGCGATCACAATAAAATAAAATGTGATTTCTCCACATGGAAACATCTGGCTCACAATAGCGCTTTTCAAAATCGCTGCAGGTGAATTCATCCGGAAAAAAATTTCCAACATTCGGTCATTTAGACTGATTGTTCCGAATGATTCCAATTCGACTGAGAGGTTTCACATACAAAGCACACATCATTCATCTCGGTAAAATCGATACAATCCGCTTTCACTGCCGACATGCCTGGCCTTCCAAGGGGAACAGCTGCCGTTAACTCCGAGTAGCCGGACAATTTATTGCTTTTCGGTCAGCCGAGCATATGCGACCTGAAATTGCGTTCCATTTTCAGCACGTTAATCCATTACGTTTATGTTGAAATCGCGTCAAAATTCTAACCCGGACAAATTAATTATTTTGTCAATTTAACTGATGGAAATATCTCTCCAAATTTAATTGATAATTAAGTGCAATACCTCACCTGGAAAACGTCTGCTTGGCAACCGGACAGAACTCCAGGTATAGAAAACGTGATATATCGGATAGAAATTCAGAACCACGTTATTATTTTTAAAGCGTGTATAATCAATGTCGTTTTCGCGAATCATGCGTGAATTATAGCTTAAATCGTTTCTAAAGTTTACCCGATGCACAAAATAATACAGTAAGGCAGTCATAATGAGTTATGAAAGCATAGTCTTGATCCAGGCACATCCTTGTAAAGGTAGTTAAAGTACACAAGGTTGAGACTATAAATCAGAAACAAATCATCATGGATGAATAATTCGAAACGAGCGAAAGTAACACAATTAATCATGAATTAGAAAAGAGTATTGCTGAATCAGTACCCAGTTTTGCATGCATTGCCATCAAACACATAACAGTATTGCAGAAACAGCCATCGTTCTTCATTGAATAATTAATATTTTTCATTAAGTTTGGGTAGAAAATAGTAATATTAAAGAATTATTTTGTTCTTCCACTCAATCTACTAACGTTAACATCCAATCTCTAATAGAGCATGATGCTCAGCTTTAATCGTAATGTTGATCTAAAAATGGTAAAATTAAAAATGAATATACAGCTGAAATCTCGTGTCAAATCTTACGTGTGAACATTGTTTAACATGATCAGGCAGTTTGATTCTAGTGGATATATTTTTTAGAGATAAAATCAAGTTTACTTGCTTATTTGACTGAAAAGCTTTGCGGCATGTACTTTTATGTCTCGCCCACAAAAGAGACGCTGATTTCTAGATGAAAACTACTATATCAAACTGCTATCAAGTCATGTTCATGATGTTCCAAGATAGTTTGTTCAACACCAACGGAATAAATTAAATGTAATTTTTTCCACACTCCAAAACTGGTTGCTGTCCATTCGCCCTCATCAACGGGAGACAGAATATTTTACTTGAGCATTAAATCGATTTAAATTTTTAACAACTTTCTAACATGAAAGCTGGTTGACCCAAAGTTTCAACCAATTATTTTCTGCTAGCATTCTCCTATTCACTGACTAAAATACAAAAACAGCCTACATGTTATGCTTGAATTCAGTATCGATCGCAAAAATTTACTTCATGCATTGATCCGTTCAAGTAAAAATGATTTTTTCACTCGGATGTAAGATCCATTTGTAACTCCTTCCGACATATCTTGGCCAAAATCTTCTTTAAAAATCTGCTCCAATGCTGCGAAATCTCCTGTCCGCATAATATCAGACAATAAAATCTGTGTTTTTAAGATAAGATTTCTATGTTTGCGGGCCTTAATTATTACCAATCAGAATGTTGTTAAACTAACTGCAACTTGTGTCAAATTTTCATATTGGATAGATGTACAATATCGGTTTCATAATGACGTGAATGAAATTTGTTTGAAAATGTCCTTTCAAAATGAAGCACTATATGAGTCATTGTATGTGACCCATTTTCGTTGAATTCTGACGTTCTGCTTTCGTGTAGCCATCAACAAGTTCGACTCATATGAGGTTCGTAATCCGATTCACCCTGTCTGTGTTCGTCCCAATTTCTTTATTCTAACCAGGCAGCGCAATTGCTTTTAATAATTGTGACCTGCTTGCACCGTGTTCAGTTGATGCGTTTATGTTCGATCTACCATTTTGTGCTGGAGATGCCGGATTTGAGATCCCGTTCTGTGGGCTTCAGTGACCTGATCATCAAATTACCGAGGATCCAGACTATTTATGTTAGGAAATATTTTCACTATACTGTTTGCGAACAGCTCCAAATATGTAATGAACGCTCGTGGTAATCGCAACTACTGATTTCAATCTTTAGCACCACACTTCCGGATATTAAGTTGTTGGAAATGGATTCCAAATTGGTCATTGAAAACTTTGAAGCTCATCATGTCAATTACTACACTTGCGAGGTCGGTTCCCACGTATCGCCAGACAGAAGTGTCTACATATTCCAAGTGGAAATGGCCAGTACGTCATTCTTCGAAGATATGGTATTTTTCATCTTGTTCACCTTTCTCAAGGTCATTTGATGTTACAATCGATTTCACTCTCGGTCGCGTTGAACAAACATCTGGTATGCGACAAAGCACACGTGTTCTGACTCGCGCCAACCATCAAAACATAATTGTCTAGAGGTGCTTATCTCGGTCCCAGCATTTAATTAATTGGGTCTTGCAATGTTAAGTGACACAAGATAATTTGTGCGTGCTAACATGATACTCTAAAATTCCGAGTATATTCAATCGTTGTGGCATTGTTATCGGTAGAAAGGAATCAATGCATCATTTGAATGTATCGCATGTTTTTCACTAAACAGAAATTGAGAATCAAAGGGCTTTTTTAATTATAATTAATAAAGTGCAATAATATAAACCTGTCAATATAAAGTGAAAGACATGGATGAACGTCATGACTGCAAATAGCCATAAACCAGTTGCGATATGTATTCGAATGCTATGTATTGTAACCAAGTATTCGATTCTGATTTATAATTTGGTTGAACACTGTTTTGAGGCTCGCTGAGCCTAGTCTTACTGTGTCCACCTGAATACGGCAAGCAGCCGGAAACCGGTAGTGGTTTGTAAATGCGGGGGATGTGAGCAACACATTACTTTGCTTGAACACTGTTTTAGTGGATGAGAAGTGTCGTAAATCATAATTGTGCTATAACTTTCATCGCAATGAAATTTTGTTTCAATAGGTTTCGAAAGGTACATTCGCACGTGATTACCTTTGTATACAAAATTCAGCCATGAATAGTTACGAAGTGTTTATTTTAAAATTGCTTTAAAATTTACTATTGTACTGCATAATATTTCGGGTAAAAGATACATGATGATAAAGGGCAGAGTCAAGACAAACATTTCTTTACGATGACAGACACATGATTTTTAAAATCAAATCCTGCTCTCCAACACTAAGATGGACCCGAGTTACATTATCTAAAATAATAACTCATCTTCGCCTAAGAGCTTGGATTTTGCACACCTTTTGGTATTAACAGATTCGGATTTGCTTAGGTGTTGTCTGTTTTTAGTTACAAATACACAATCTGAACGATGCACCTACCCTCAAACTACCACGACCATGTAACTAATCACTTCCAGTTTTGTACAATAATTGATGCAGGCAGGTTCGTATATCATTTTGAAATTTAGTTTGAAGTAATAACACACTTGATCTGCTGATAGTCGATATTCGATGTACAACATTTTTGTTTCATTTGACCAGCCATCTACCCACCAAAGCGTTCTGACTTTTCCCCGCGATTGAAAAAGAATCAGCCATACGTTGTGAAAATCGGGCACAATGCGGAGTTACGTTATTATCCCGACAATTCACCGGCTACCTCGTTTTTGGTTGATCAAATTTCCAACCCAACTCCATATATTGAGTAAATATAGATGTATTTCGCTTTTAGCTTTAATTTTTGCCCCGTTTAATCATGTCAGTGTGTTGTGGATGAAGATAAAATTGCCAGTCCAGTCTTGGCACAACCTTTGTGCGAAGCAAACCTCCACGAGGTAACCTTGAAACCAATAAAACTTGTTGCTATCCAACAGGCATAAATGGAGAGATTTTTATTGCATTATATAGGTGGATGCCTATTCTATCTCACTGCCCAGATTGGTCGTAAAACATTATGCAGATGTTGATTAGATTTTATTTCTTCCTGAATAGATTAAAAATGTTTTTCTATCTAGAATACTTCCTCAAGTGTCTGGTTGGTTCATCCTGCAAGCATTAAAAACATTTACGCATCGGAAATTGAAATTCGACAGGCAAGTATCGGTCAACAGTTTGATTTAAATAGCGGAAGAAAAATTTTCTCCTGCTCCGAAGTTGATGAATATATACCAGAGATTTTATGTGTGGTTAGTTTAGAGAAAATAATCAAAGTTTACCATTCAAGATTCAAGAGTCACAATGAAAAAAGAAACAGTGACACAATATACTACGTATAAAATTTAAATAAGGAATACTTTCATGGTAGCATCTATGTCGTTCAAATGAAGAGTTAAAGTAATTCAAAGCATAACAGGAAGTGGGGGATCTTGACCGGAAATTTTTCCTCGGGCAAATTTGATTTTCCAAGTGTGTGTAAAACGAAAACACTAAGGAGTTTTTAGTGAACTGATGTCAACACCTTATTATTTAACATAAAGGATCGTAACGTTTGTTTGAAGAGCATTTTATTCGGTTAGGACCATTTCTGACGGCAAACTGTTCCACAGAATGCATTGTATATTACTTTTGACTTTAATGCCCTATCAGTAATCTGGTTTTACCAAATTGTTTAATTGTTGAAATGTTATCAATCACAATTCATCGCTCGCAGGTGGCGGAAAAAGGGGGAATCCCAACCGTTGATCACGTGGCCACCCATACCGAATCACTCACCCGGTCTCGGTCGGTTCTCGAGTGAAACCACCGCCGAGCCGAGGATTCACGCATTACGTGGAAAACACCTGGTTGTACGGGACGCAGTTGAGACGGATGCTGGGTCATACGAAATGATTCTTTCAAACTTTGCAGGACGTGTTTCCATTCTGTTCGATCTGATTGTAACGTGTGAGTTTTTACTACTCAGTGTCAACCGGGTTTGACCAAATACAATTAATTTCAACATACTTTCATTTATTCATTCGATCTGGCCTAGAGTTTACGATATATAAATGTTAGTTTTCAATCTAAGTTATCATTGTTAGGTTATCTTTAATCTATCGTGATCCCTAGTTTGATCTGACTAGAAACTATCGTCAAGTATGTCAAAATCGATAGAAAGAAAACATTTATTTTTTAGGCACCAATGCCTGAGTAACAAATGTAAGATTATTTGCCCTAGTTTTCTTTATATACTCCAGTTCCACCGGAATTCTACATACCACAAACCCCGGAACAAATGTCATTTGACGAAGACGAATCGGCCACGTTGGATTGCGGGATTAAACGACGCTCAACTCCCGGTAGCACAGTGTATTGGGAGAAGGACAACAATGTTCTCATGACCAATACACATAGTGTAAGTTATTTTCCCTATACGAAATGTCAGTGAAACACAATAAAATTTTAAATGCTATCCATGAATGTCAGAACCATGTATTTTTGTTTGTAATAAAATATACGTATGGCTATATGTGTGCATGCATAATTATGTGAGCGCTTCAAAAATGAACTGGAACACTTTATACATTGTCTTCATTACTATGGTCTCTCGATCGATCTAAAACGTTGTAATATCATGGTGACTAGTCTAAAAACCTTTAACTTTAATCCACTGTTTCAAGGCTCACTGAATCTGATCGTACTGTCTCCACCTGACGACTGCAAACAGCCAGAAACCGGTAGTGGTGTGTAAGGGATGGGGATGTGAGCAACACATTACTTTGGTCGTCCATGAGCGCCTCGAGTGCTTGACCAAGAATCACTTTGTGATTCTGTGCCTGAACATCGTGGTTCGTTGTACGAACCCTATATAACAGTTGGCATACAAGTTTAACCTTAGTAATACAATTAATTAGGATATTTATAAACATGAGTGCAAACGGCACATAAACGAGCGTAAAGATTGCGATGGAAAAGTATGCAACTATCAATATTTTAGCATGAGCTAAAATGTTTACAAAAGTTTGAACGTTCATCGAGACATTTTGTCTGCAATCAGCATGAGTTCCATGTAAACAACGGTATTTTATTTTGTCAGTCAACTGGTCAAGTGTCACGAGAGCATTATTCTCAAATATCGAGTCTGTGCGTGAAATGTAAAGTTAGTTTTAACGATTTTATGATAGAAGTTTCGATGTTCATTGGACCACTTTCGTGGAAAAGAATTCAACACTCGAGCTGTACTTGCCTGCAACGGGAATCGTTTCATGAATGTTTATTAGGAATAGCAGTATGACCATAGAGAAAATAGCTCAATGAATTTCTGTTAGTGAATATTTTATACTCGTGGCGCGTATTGTTCCAATTATCACGGGATCTGTAATTTGCCGATTAGAATTAAATACTAGATTCTCACTATATAATCTTGTGATTGAATAACCGCAGAAAAATCGGCGCCGTTAAATAAAGCTATGCCCTCACAATTGCTTACAAATATTTCTTAGAGAGCGAGTTAATTTCGAAATTAGAAAATGTTTCATCGACGCGTTAGTTTTCACACAGATTTGGTGGAAAGTAGATAATCTTATGTTTACGAATATTAACATTCAAAATTATCCACGTTGGGCGAACATCCTTGAATCAATGCGCATGACCATCTGTAGATCTTTTTGACATTTAGCAAATGCTTTAACCTCATTCAGCAAAATCTCTCGAAAACAGCAAGACTAGTTAAAACGAACGTTTATGTTGCAATCTAACAATTTGCTAGAAGAAACGAATTATAAGAACAAATAACTTAAAATCCCATCAAGTATATTATATTCACGATCATTTAGTATCATCTTAGCGCTTGTCTTGATTAGAAGCACTTTAAAATCATCCTCGTTTAGCATCAGAAAGTGAAATCATCATTCCCACCTCCTGTTGTCAATCAACTAATTCGGTCCAGAGGTAAAATAACGATTGTTAAGTGAAACTGAAACAATCAAGTAACATTTCCGTTACTCTGTTTTATTACCCTCAAACCAGGGCAGTGGGAAGTGAATTTTGTTTGATCGCTGGCCAAAATTTAATCGAAAATATATCTTAGGCTGGTCAAATGCTTTCCTAACTATTTCATTTCCGTTCAAAATTCAATATACTTCAACTTCGACTAAACTGTTTTGCGTTTGTTATTACGTGCTAACTTAACCGGTAATGAGAAGCTTGGCTATGGCGAGG
Organism: Atriophallophorus winterbourni; assembly: GCA_013407085.1. NCBI lineage: Eukaryota > Metazoa > Platyhelminthes > Trematoda > Plagiorchiida > Microphallidae > Atriophallophorus > Atriophallophorus winterbourni. The sequence goes on from JACCGJ010018012.1 coordinate 158,523, forward strand.
ACAACTGAGTGATTGGTGCGTTGGTTTATCTGAATCTTCGATAACCAAGAAACAGGAATAACAAATTGATACAAGGACAAAAAAGTTTCTATTTAAATTAACAACGAATATTCTTAATTCGTACGGAGTGTAGTTACAGCAAGCCACGCATATATTTTAATTTTTAAATTAAACTCTTAATAAAATATCCCAAAACACGTTAAAATTGTTGAAGGGTTAAGGATAAGATCGAATCAAATTTTGGTAGAAGCTCTAGTCCTCAAACGCAAAACAGATATTCTAACTTAGGAATACCAACTTAACTTCGTTCTCATTAGCTGACACGTTAAGTTACTTATTAATATCAGCATGCTGATTGAGCTAATTAACTGGGGATCAAAATACGTTACGGCAGAACATTGATTTGAATGAAAAATCGGTTCAATTGCGAATGTCACTTAGAAAATAAAATGAATCCTGAAGCAGATGCTTCAAAAGAGTATTCGACTACATGATCCATTTGCCTACGTTTACAACCTCCAGACAAAAACGTGCAGATTTTCAGTTAAAACAAACAAACCGTTTGAACAAAATACACCTAAATATAATTGGTAAAAATGTGTGCGACAAGTATTCACAGCTTTGGTCAGCTCAATTAAATTCTCGAAATGTTAAGCAATTTAAACTGATTACTTTCACACAGAAGATATGAGCGAAACCTGCACATTTGCACGCATTACCATCACACACCCCACGGACGTTTCACATAAATTCCTTTCTGAATTATAAACTATACTTTCAAAGTTAAATGTAAAAAATAATAAATTTCAATAAACTATTTAAGGGATTTAAATATATAAAATGACTTGTCTTTGGAAACGGAGATCTGATGAATTTGTTCCTACGTGCCTGCTTGAAAATCTTCCTTAAATCTGATATTTTACAAAATATTCACCAGCAGTATTTTCAATACGGTAGCCCTAGATGAAACACAATCATGCACTAACATTGCGGTAGCAGAAAAGTTAATGGGGCTAAGTTGCTGAAAAATTAAATCAATTTGCAATCCATTAGAATATGTATGGGACCCATCATGTATTTATGATGCAACGAAATTTGAGTGCAATCGGTTAGAGTAGTTTTTGGGTAATGTTTCACTTCTGACATAGAAGCTTCGTCAGACCAAGGTTGATAGTCAGAACAGGGAACATGACTAAGTAACAGTAAATTCATTATCACCTGTTTGATCTTAAGGCTAAACAGCCTATAGTACGCCTAAGGTCTGTCGCGTCACGTAAGCATGACCAGGATCAGTGGTCGATTCGCCTACTAGTGTGTATCCACATCAATCTAATACTAATGAACACGGTCAACGTCGGTTGACACTGCGGTCCACATGCATAAAAGTACATAACTAATTAATTTAAACAATTTTTGAAGAAAAACAAAAATCTAATTAACTAGTAGGTATAAGGTGAATAATAACTATTTACCTACGTATCAATGCCGAACGCCGTATAGTGGAGATTTCTACCCCATCCAACTTAATTACCACCTTGGCAATTTCTACCGCCTCCGCATGTTGGCGTTTGCTATACGTTTTACAACCGCGTCTCAGTACTTCCACATTGTCTAGATCGACGCTGTGGCCCGTATCTAAAACGTGCTTCGCCATGGCGGAATCACGAATAAGTGATTGATATTCACTCGCATCCAGAGGCTGTCTCTGGACACGCTTTTCATCACATACACCCCATGACCGGCACTCACCAGGTATGGACAATAGGATCAGGATCGCATGCGCTCGAAGCAGTGGAATAATGGTACACAAGTTGCGCCTGTATGCCACTGTTGGATAATGCTGGTGCGACCAACTTGTTCAATCACATGAGCCCACACTCATACAGACAGGTTTTGAACCCCTGGTCATGAATAAAATAGCTCATTTGCGTGCATTTCCATCACACACACACACACACCCAAACCTGTTCTAACCAATTGCACTCAAATTTCCTTGCATTGTAAAATCAATTTGGTTTAGAAGAAAACGATTGAAAAACATGAATAACAGCATAATTCTGTTTGAAATCGCTTGAATAGAATGTAGATGATCAGTTAATCAAACCTATTTTTCATATTGACTATATTTAGATGGTGTTTTTCTTCGTCATAAAACTCGGAAATGTTTCTGATGGATACATAATTCTTACTAAATTACGTTTTCTTCATTAGAAATTTCTAGTACATTTTAATACAACAGGAAACCGAAACCATTCAATAAATCATCAATGCGGACACCCTTCATTACAACAGGCATAAAATGCAAAACTTAGTGAATAAAATTAGATTTTTGATTAAATATAGTTAGTATTTACATGTACATTACAAATTGCTTTTGCACATTAAAAGTCTTACTTACTCAACATTTTATGGATTAGTCAAATGTATTTTGCCGGAATTCAATTTGGCAGTTGAAGGAGGATGATTTCTAATGCATTTTTAGCTTATGATAATGGAGAACAACGGGGAGGTGCTTCGATTTCCCAAACTGAAACCTGAAAGCCAGGGACATTACCAATGTTTTGTTCAAACAGAAGGTTACGCTACACGTACACCTGGGAGACAGCAAGAGCTGATTGTTAAAGGTAATTGAAATGTGTCCTTCGAATGTTTTGCGAATTTCAGCCTTATTTGGTCAATGTGCGACAGATTCCATAAATTATGTCGTGTTGCTTACACCGTAATCACTCACAAAAATTCATCGGTATATCAATTTTATCATCTTCCACACATCGTCTAATCATGACGCTGCTTGAAATTTCATATTCATCGAGCCGAAACTGAACCTTGACGTGAAGTGACGGTTTGTGTACCTTCATGGCCAATTTAGCTATGCTGCGGGTGCTCTCCGGGCATCTTTAGAGACACCTATAACAGAAATTGTTAATGGATATACTTCAGACGAACACGTTTTTAACCCAACCCGCTGCCTTGTTGGTCAGGTTATTTTGCTAGAGGCATTTGTCGAAAACCGTCATTGTTCTTCTGTTTCGGGACTGGCGACTTGGCAGTATTCTAGCCCGCATAAAACCATTACTATAACCAGAAAAACCAAGTCCATAGTATATTGGCTTTAACGCACGATAAACAAGGTCGCATTACGAGCCTCATACTGTAAGGTGGATAAGCGAATACAAACTACTGCTGACCCTACTTTTCAATCTGTTTCTGATCCATCCACTCTTAGCAACTCTCCTTTCATCAATCCCAGCCTTGAAAATGACCTCACTAAACATGTTGAAACATTATGTTTTGCGTCTGCTCATCACTACCAAGTCCTTCGAAATATTCACAAAGTTTATCACAACGGTCCACATTGGAAGCACTGGACTCGAGTTTCGCTCTTATTAGAGCTCATCAGCAGTGCATATCCTGTCTTGGGTCTGACTCGAACCCAGGACCTTCACCATTGTAGTTTCATGTCTTACGGCCTGAGCTACCGATCCCCATTTTACCGATCGCGATTAAGACTTTATGAATGTTTCTCCAGACTGGCACATTTAAGTAGCGTTGAAACATTCTCTGTTCTCAAATTTACTAATCACTCTCTGAAACCACGGAGCTTTTCTCACGTCAGAGCTATGAATGTCAGAACACTCAGACAGATAGACCAGCAAGCTGCATTACACAGTCTAACTATTGATGTTTACTATTTAACGCGCCTATATAATCCGTTTAATAATTAATGAAATTACTTCCCAAAAGTTTTAACTCACAACTTTTTTCGCTGCTCCGGCGATTCTGCCATTTCAGGACGCGTGTGCTGGTATAGTGCTGAATTTACCTGCTGAATCCTGTCTAATCGATTGGATTCCTTGCAAAGGCACGATGTGCGCAGTTAGACTAGCCACTAATATTAGATACAATTCAAAATCTTCTAACCAGAGATGCTTGTTTATTATCTCAAATCTCGCCCAGAGGAACACCGATTCCGCTGACGAAAAGAATGTCTTCTACGACGACCTATACGCTCGGTTGCGACTTGCAAAAATCTCCGATATTGTAGTCTTAGCTGGAACAATGGAACAATGGTTTATTGCAGTAAAAAAGCGTACAAGCTTAAAATAACCGCAGGATGGTATGGTGTTCAATAAAGCAAGCAACAGTGAAAATATGAAGCGAGTGTCATAAGAGGATAATAGAGCAATAGTTTTTGTGGCATATAAGCATAGCTTAAAAAAGATATGAATGACAGACTCGGTAGCTTAGTTATGTCTGAATCACAATTAGGCTGTATCTTTGGTATTAAAGGGAATAGTTGTAGCTCAGGGATTGGGTGTTGTGCGTACTGAGCTGGTATTGTAGCAGTAGGACATTTCGTCATCAAGCTAGATGACATCGCCAGCTTATCTTCCTGCTGGTCTTGAAGGCGAACGCTCGAATAATGGCAAACTGTTCGTACAATTCCGTGTATAATCTCGATAATTCATTAGCAGTAATTCCTTTCGCGCTAACCATATGCAACTTAACCTTCGGCCAAAATCAAGCATTTTGCCATAATTGGTTACTGCATAATTAACTTAGAGGTCTGAGGCTTCTTTTGAATACTTTTATAGATTTTGATCTTGTTCTTTTGCGATGTATGTTCGTGTTATCGTTATAGGATATTAAGCATAGCGGTCGAAAACTTTTCTCAGTATGTAGTATAAGAAATGTGTAACCTTGAGTAACCTTGAGTAACTCACACGCAGTTCCTTTGTGCACAATTGCTAATGAAAGATTGAACACGATAGCGGGAGTTATGCGGGACGCCGCAATAGCAGCATTTGAGACTATACAGTCAACCCTAAAATTGCCGCTGGATTCCAAAACACTCAATTAAAATTCGTCAGCAGCAGCGTCAAATACCTTTCGGTCCTGATCGCAATAAAGGATGAAGACGCTTGAAACTAGATAGAGGACAGTGTTGCTCAAATAAGGTTGAACAAATGGAAATAAAAAATAATGCTGGTGACGTGCGTAAACTCCTTTAACTTATCCGGTCAACGGATCCTACGAACAAAGGAGTGACAGATTATGGCTGAATCAGAGGGTAATCTCAACACAAATAAGAATAACCGCCTCTTACGGTTACCGGAAAATTTTCAAGAAAAACTTAGGTGGCTACTTGCAACTGATTCGTTGCCTCATCTGTAACAGCGTGATGCTTAGCCTGTTGGCGTAGATCCTCTTAGTGATTTAAAAATTAAAGCATGTATCGAATCCATGAAACGAATCAAACCCGACGTCATACCTTCTGTTTTGTTCGAGGGAAGTGGCCAAATCCTAATCAACACATATGGCGATCTCGTTCATCAAGTGTGGTTGTCATAATACATCCCTCAGAGTTGATGGAGAATCGTTTATTATATTGATATTCAAAAAAGATGTGCGGAGTTCCCGTTCTAGTAATCGTCGGATAAGTCTCATTTCCATCATCACCAGATTATTAGCATCCATATACATGTGAAGATTACATCGTATATGCAATCACAGATCCGAGAGCAGCAAGCTTGCTTCCGGCATCTTAGAGTCTGTGTTGACCACATTTTTACTCATCGACAGATCTTAAAACGGCGGCACTCTTATCAATAGCTGAAAATAGCCATCTTTGTAGAATTGAAAGCAGCTTTAGACTTACCCGATCGAAATGTCCTGTTTAACACATTGCTGTGCAAAGTTGTTTCACAACAGTATGTCGACATGCAATGTGTATTTTATGCCCATACCTCTGGATGCGTACGGGTTTGCAACGACGTTTTGCCTAAATACCCCACCATAAGTGGCGCCTGACAAGGAGGTCCGATTTTACCTTTTCTGTTCAATTTGTAATGTCATCATGGAATTATGCAGCGAAGAAAACTCAGCTTTCGGAGTTCACATACTGCCAGGTGGCAAGCTTCTCGACTTGGACTATGCTGATGATATGGTTCTGCTCTTCGACTCTGAGACAGATGCATAGGCTATACTGAACACGCTGGCTGAATGTGTTTTGCATTTTTAAGTGCTGTGTTCTGCTACAAGAGATGGACTTATCGAATAGATCTTTATTATTTGACAATCAGGTGTTTGAAACTGCAGATCGTTTCACGTATTTCGGTAGATTTATTGAATATTTTACATCGTCTCGGCACGCATTTCTAAAGCGACCTCACCATTCCGCAACTTAAGTTGCGTCAGGCGTCAGAAAGGACCGTTGTGGTTACTCAAAGTTAGAGTCTAAAAAGGGACAGTTCTAGCTGTATTACTGTATTAGTGTTAAACTTTGACCTAATGAACAGAGCGCATTCGGCATCTCCAAGTATTTGACCAGCGATGTCTCCACATCATTTTGTGAGCTAGCTGTCACAGTCAACTATGCAACGATTCTCTTCAAAATGAGCTATTCGATAGTAATGTTGACATAGATAAGCAGATCAACTTACATAATTCACGCCGGTAATGTCATGTTTTACGGATTCCGGACCACCGTATTCCGAAACGGATTTTTTTGGTGACGCCCCATTCAGATAGGCGTAAATCTCGTGATGGCCAAACCGTCACATGGGCATCATAAAAGCCGGTACTAGTAATCTTTCCACGTCTTCCTTGCTGAAGTCCACGTGATCAGATAATGCAGTGACTAGTTACGGTTCAGAATGTCCCGAAGCCGTGTTCAGTTGAGGTCTTGCGCTAAGAATCTTCTTCTTGAAGGTTTGGCTACAGCTTGTTTGTTGTCAAGTGGAAAACTTGTTATGATGCATGACAGAAAAAGCCGCAATGAAGCTGCCGTGCTGATGTTTCTCCACTCGTTCACGAAACTTGATTGAATGCATGTTCCATTCGATGTGTAGGCATCATATACCAGATCGTTTGTGCTTCGTCTTCTATGGAATCTGTAGTGATTTTGTTCATATCCTTTCTATTCGTTCACGATTTTAAATTTTTATGGTTGTATGATACACGTTACTCTTGTAATACTGCTCTGGTGATGATGCTGAATTCTAAATCTGCTTGATTCATACTGTTGGTGATTTTTTGGCATTTTATAATTTTCGTTTCAATGAATTCCATTCAACTGAAGCCAAACTACAATTCTTCGGTGACATGCGGGATCATTTTTTGGAGGTTAACACGATGGGTCGCATCGCTTGCAAGGTCAGAGGTCATGGATCGATAAGCGTCGATTGGTATCGAGTCACGGGTCCGCATCAAATCGATTTGCATCCAATTAGAGCGCCAAATCACGTGGAGCCTGGTGGCGTGCTGGTGATTCAGTACGCGCAAAAGTCGGATGCAGGGAAATACATGTGTGTTGCACAATCCACGTACAAGAAATCCCGAATAAACGCTACAATTAATATTGTGGTTGGCGGTAAGTATACGGGTGAATTTCGTCTAAGAACACTAAGCATGATTGGAGTTTGCTCAAACTTTTCAAGATAATCTTCTTCTTCTTCTAAATAATCTTTGAAATTATATAATGTATACATATTATATTCTAGAAGTGAAAATTATGTAAAACAAGTTGCGTTTGTATACCACTGTTGGATAAGGTTGGTACGACCCATTTTTCAAATCACATGTGCTCAAACACATGTGGTGTGTGTGTGATGGAAAATGAGCATTTTTGACATTTATACACTTAATCAATAATTTCTCTTTGTTTTATATTTTTGATATGATAGAAGATTGGCAATAATCACTGCATTTTAGATTGTAGTAAAATGTTTATATTGCTAGACAAATTTTAGCTGATGAAAGTTTTCGTGTAAATTCTTGTATGCTAATATTTTTAGTTTGCTGAATTTTGGCGGCCGACCTACTTTTATTGATTATTTCGGAGTATCCGACATATTAAATGAGTATAAAATGTAAACAAATTGTGGTAAAACTACCGCGGAGGGTGATTGATCATGGACTATGCATCACACAAATATCGTATCTACAGCCACAAATGAAAAACAAAACTTTCTGCTCGAGACAGATTAAAATGTGTCACATTTTATTGACTTTACTAAAAACACGAAACCTGACCTCGGTTCGGTCCAAAAAATTGATTCGAACATTGTATTAATGTTGGGAACTATCGACGGACTTAACATTCCTCGCATTGTGATGGGTGAATCAATGACACGGTCATTGTAATAACATTTGTCACAACCATGACACAGTGAGATTACTCACCACGCTATTTCGAAATCTGCATGCATATACTCTCGGAAAACGAGCAAATTATTTGGCAAACATGGCATGATGTATTTGTTTATCATTGAAATTGTACAGATAATTATATTTATTTCAAAACTGGGTAAAGATTTATAATGCATCAGTTGAACACGAATGCATAGAATCGATCAATGTAAGCGAAATTAAATTGCAATATTTGATGTCAGATAATCAATTACCCATTGGCCATTTATTTGGTATCTACTTGTCTATCTATCTATCTATCTATCTATCTATCTATCTATCTATCTATCTATCTATCTATCTATCTATCTATCTATATATCTATCTATCTATCTATCTATCTATCTATCTATCTATCTATCTATCTATCTATCTATCTATCTATCTATCTATCTATCTATCTATCTATCTATCTATCTCTATGTATATATCTATCTATCTATCTATCTCTATGTATATATCGATGTAACTGCCTCTCTACCTAAATTGGTATACTGTTGGGTCCGATCCTGTATTCATAATGAAAATAAATTTATATGCAATCGGTTAGAGCTGTTTTTGTTAACTTTTCACTTTTGACATCAAAGTTTCGTCCGATCACGTGTGATGGTCATGTTTCGTTTTCTTGACCATCATCCTTGGTGTGACGAAGCTTCTTTGTCGGAGGTAAAACGTTGCCAAAACCTGTTCTGACTGATTGCACGCAAATATCTCTGTACCTATTCTAGTGATGCTTCGTTTGAAAAACCAAGTTTTTTTAAAGAATCTGTACCGTAAATTTGAAAATGGATTTAAGTGATATTTCTTGTAACTAACCTAAAAATAATCATTTTATATTTGGTATGGTATGCTTTTATGGTACCAAATACCAGGGTTAAATGTATGCAGAAAGAACATTTTCAGCGAAATTTTCTTTTACTTTCATTAAACAAAAACGAAAAACATTAATATTCTCAGTGATTTATTTTTTGTTTGAATATACGTATTTTCATTAGAAAAACCCAGAATCACCCAAATCAGCTCTAACCAGACGGTTCGTGTCGGGAGTCACCTCGTTCTACATTGTCACGCCACCGGGGACCCACCTCCACAAGTCAGTTGGATTGCTCGACGAAACGGTTTTGTATTGTACAATCCTCAATCGGAACCAATCAACGAAAAACAATCGGAACATAATGGGGTCAAACCGAAATCTGTCGCCGCGGATATACCATCAGATTCCTCCTTGCTCGAAAGTGATCCGATGATGGCAGCAATCTTGGTGCAAAATTCTGCCGATAACAAAGGTCGCGTGATTGCCTACCCAAACGGAAGTCTGGTTATCACCGAGGCCAGCACAATTGATCAGGCCGAATACTTTTGTGTGGCAAACAATAAACATGCTGTGGAGACGAAACAAGGACTGTTTGTTCGTGTACTTTGTGAGTTCCGTCTCGCGATATTTAATTGCATATTCACCAACCTTTGATTTAAAATCCTCCACAAAGATTAGTTCTATGGAGCATTTTACATCTAAAATCCTTGAGTAGCGAGTGTAGATCCCAGCTTAATATTTTTCCATAATCTATAAATTTTGATTTGCATTGATATTGCCTTCGATGTCTCGAGATTTTGTTGTCCTAGCTTTATCGCCTCTCACACATCTCGCACTTACAATACACTACACGTTTCGACAGATTGAGACAGAAGGAGCGCTCCCAGTGAGAAACGAAATGTTGATAGGTGGCTAATCATATTTCTTTTTTCTTTTGTTTGTTGTACAACGATTCGTAGTGTTCAAACACGAAATCGCACCGGCAAAATGCCTTTCTCGTTATTTTTGTTGCCAGAATTTATTATAAAAATTATTTCTTTCAATTCGAAACGACCGTTCTATTTTTAATTATTTTTGTAGAAATTGCATGCCTTGCAACAGTATTAGGACGCTTAATATAAGAAAAAGAAGAAAAATGGCTTTATATAAGGAAATGCTCTAAGATTTTCACATGATATTAAACACGCCGCATTGTTTTTAGGCACTCAATGATGCCATATACGAATTCTTATTCTTAATTCCGTATCAAATTGCATAATAAACGTGAGTTGACCCATACTTATAAAGAAACCTCTTCAATGCCAGTCACTAAGTTGAGCGTTGGAGTTTTCAGTAGGGTGCGAATATGTTGAAATGAACCGAGGGTAAACGCGGTTAGAATGTTAAAGCAATATGGCTACGGTGGATCGAGTTAATCTTGCCCGTTCCTGAGTGTCCATCTCAAACAAAGTGTTATTAATCAACAACGTTGTCTGTCGTTTATTCACTGCCTCAATGTTTACGCCAGCTAATAAGGATGTCTATACTGGTTCTTCATCACACAGCTCTAGTGTGAAGGGTGATACGAAAGATTGTAAATGCACCTAATTGGATCACAACAATTTGCTTCTCAGTCCCAATTATGAAGAACGTTTTTTCCTTCGGGGTTTTTCATTAGTAATATTAGTTTTAATAAAATTAAATCCATGCCATGTTTACTGATGCATGCAATGACAAAGGCTAACGTAGGTTGGTGATTCTAGTTATTGTAAAATGTATCTTTTCCTCTTTAACCAAACAATTAAATTCTAAAATGCTTATTTGCATGCATTTCCATCACACACATCCCACGACCTGTTTCGTGCTGTTTGCTCTCATCAGGTAGGGACAGTAAGATCAGTATCCGCATGCGCTTGAAAACGTGGAAGAATGGCAAACAAGTAGAGCTTGTATGGCACTGCTGGATAAGGTTTGCATGACAAACCTGTTCAATCACATTAGTCCACACTCATGTAAACAGGGTTTAAACCCCTAGCCATGAATAAAAAAGCTCATTTGCGTCCATTCTAATTTTTAATTCAATCATACTACAAGGCACAACCGAAACGTGAAAAGGATCAGGATCGTAAAGTCAAGTTTGAGCTCATTTAATTTGCATCTGTCGTGAATACACATTCGGGATTTTCTGTTTACCTTGTCCTTGATATTGCTTTGTAATAGTTCAATTATAGGCAAAATAATGTCTCACAATATTTCGAAAAATAATATTCTGTTTAACATCTCCCATTTCGCGATATTCATTTGTTTAGAAATTCCGAGTGTCTGCAAACCTCTAAATCTTTAAAACTTTCCGATGATTAATATGCCTTCGGAGTCTATTCCCCGTAAACCATCGATAAATGACCTTTATAGGCTAATTTATTCTCGTGCCGAACCGTCCAGGCAAGTTGACAGTTCTAATGCAGCGCAACTCCGCGAATAACGATTGTGTGTGGTTGCATTTTCGCCGACTTCGCTGTCTGCCACACTGCGTTTCCGTTCGTACGCATCTACGCACACTTTAACTGCGTGGCACAGAGAAACAACAGTCTAACGGAATTCTAAAACACTAGCACCCCCATTCTTACACGCTTTTCTCTCGTTCTCTATGCACACAGCGGCAGAAGAATACACACGTCTTCAACTGGGAGGAGACGGCAGCAATTCGGGAATGTTGAAGACGATTCTAACCGTGGTTGGCTGTGCCGTGACTTACCTCGCGCTAATCATTGCGCTGACTGTGTTCTGTAGTATGCGTATGGTTCGTAAACGGGGAAAACGTCCAAGCAAAGGTACTTTCCATGATCTTTGATTTGATAAGATGATGACTATTTCCGATTCAGAGAAATCAGTCATTTTTATCATATTAACTCACAACAACAGGAATTCATTTTCATTGCTGTAGCGAATTTCACGTTGAACGTATGACGTGGCTAATTATTTATAAACTTACAGACTGTGAATCTTTTTTGTCCTCTTAATTAGGGACTGAGTTTATGTCAATGCAAACTAAGTTATCGAACTCCTTGACGATTTACAAGAACAACCCGCAATATAAAAAGGAAATTTAGTAGATTAAATGGCATTTCTCTAAACAATCTTTATCCTGAATGATCAAGATATCGTAATAAGAGAGTAGGAAATAAAATTCGCTGTTTCTATGAAAATTACGACAAAAACTGTTTGGAAAATTCTTTTAAGAAAAAATAATGAAATACAAAAAGTTTGGTATCAGATTAAACAATAATTTAGATCTAACTTAAACAAGTTGTGCTTGTATGCCACTATTGGATAACGTTGGCACCACCAACCTCTTCAATCAAATGTGCCCAAACACATATATCATGGGTTAAAATCCTATCTACCTATGTTTTATCTCATATGATTGCACAGGTTGGTCGTACCAACCTTATCCAGCAATTTCATACAAGCGCAACTTGTTCGCCATTCCTCCACTGTTTCAAGCGCATGCGGATCCTGATCCTACTGTCCCTACACGATGAGTGCAAACAGCACGAAACCAGTCGTGGTGTGTGTGATGAAAATGCATGCAAATGAGCTTTTAAAATCTAACTTATTTGTGAGTGTTGAATCACAACAGCAACAAAATACACGGTTTTATAACCGATGTTTGCAGTGTACCGATCTGCGTAATTCACAACTTATAAACGACAGAGTATGATACACGTCAACAAAGCTGGCAAATAAAACGATTCATTTATACTTGCCCCTACTCATCATAGCGCTGCCACAAAATTCACGTGTTGAAGATGTCAAGGTCCGAAAATTCGCTTGACATAGTGATTCGTCATTTATTAAATTCTGGGAAGCTGCATGGAAACTTTTTATTCGATGAACACGGTGGTTGAATCTGCTGGTAATTGAAGACCATTTGTCGAATGTCTTGAAGGCAATTTACGGAATTATTTGTTTAAAAAAAAATTATTCAGGTCCTTTAAGCCGTCCTAATGCAGGGAATTGATCCACTCCTGAATATAAGAGGCAATCATTCTTTGCTGCAATTTGCAATGTGAATGCGCAGCTAGTTAGGCGCACTGAGTCCACTACACGAAAGTGATTTATTGTGGATTTGTGTTGATTAAAAACTGAAGCGAATTAAATTTGTGCTCTTGTTCCAATATAACGAGTGCAGCCGGCACCAACTGGTCATGGGTTGTATGCTAATATTGATTTCTCGTTCAATATCAAATGTGGTTTAAATTTTGGCCAAACAAATTGGTTACCGATTTTCTTGTATTGGCGAGATGTGATTTTGTTTTATAATATTTTTCGAAGTTATTTGAGAGGGAATTCGAAATTGTCATAAATAATTCAATATTATCTGGTACCTAATTTTAGTGAATAATATTTCAAATTACTCAAATTTGTTTTATATTTTGCTGTTGTGTACATACTTATTCATACATTAGTTTCATTGGAGATTTCTATATATATATATATATATATATATATATATATATATATATATATCGCTCAGAAATGAACATGGTTTCTTTGGATTGTAAGCACGCTAGCATTCAATGTCACATCGTTAGAAGAAATTCAAACAATGTATTTCACTTGAAGAAATTAGAGTAGGATTCTGGGAGACAATGTGATGGTCAAAAGAGACTTCATGGCTCTTTGTTTTCGTGTACTTGCTAATAAATTAGTGGCCGTTAATTTCAAAATTCATACCTGCGTCCCAAACACAATGTATATAATAAAAGATGTGTGTATATAATATGAAATTATAACATACGATGATCAAAATCTTTTGTTTGTACTTCTGAAATCGGGATCAATAAGATTATCCGTTTCTTCACGTTAGCTTAAGAATAACCGAAGTTGAGGAACTAATAGTCTGTTCCGTAACCTGTATTATTCCCCGCAATTCGTTGCAACCCTTCGCTTTCATCATGGAGGCATCATTAGTCTGGTTATAAGAAATCGGGCGGTTCGATCATTTAAGTTGACATGTAATTAGTGTACAGCACAGGGAACATCACACAGGCCCATAAATCACAAGGTCCATTCTCCCATATCCTTAAAGGTTAGGTTATGTTAGCGATAAAGTCTGATGTACACGAAATTGAATTATTTCGTTTTTGTGATTCGCAAAATGAAGTGAAAGTTAGGTTCAGGAAATTCAAAGGGAGTTACGTAGCATGTCACCCAATAATAATTCGCTCCGATTTTGGTGAGCAATTGCAATTTCAGTGCACACGGAATTTATTTCTCTCTGCTATTGCTTCAAACTGGAATCCGAAAATAACATTGGAAATTTAACACTGCCACTTTAACAAAGCAAGGTGATCAATGAATATTTAAAAATAATTACGTACTGTATATGAATCTAGTGTGAGGCAATAGCATAGTGAATCGTTTTCCATTGATGAGCGTTATACGGTATATGTATAGAAAACCTACAGAATATGTCCCTTACTGTGATTGATCACAGGGGCATGACTAGTTTAACCGAAAGCTGCGATTTGAATACAGGTATTTCGCTTTGAGATATTGGTTTCTCGGTTCCGGTGAGACAAGGAATGGAGAAGCGATTTGAAAGAATTAACATTTTTTAATCAAAATTGTACTGGAATCGTCTTGTTCGCAATCCATTGGACTGTTCAGCGTTGTTGACACTCGTTTGAACAGCATATAAAATCGCTAAATACCTTGAATCTCCGAAAGAAAATTCGTCCGTTTGCAAGATTGACACGGAAAATCTTATTCAATCATATGAATACCAAATTTAATATGATTAAAGATATTTGATGGTTTAAAAAACATTGAGTTCAAAACAACCTTGGGATTAAAATGTAACTGGACCACAAATCTTACGCTTAATAATTAGATTTCACTGTGTGTAAATACACTTAAATAAATTATTGGATAGAAACTGGTCTCATTTATTTATAAAATGATACACGCTAGTGGATGACGGTAGTCACTGAATGTATTAACGGTCTACAGAATGAAAACACCTTCGAATGTTCAGGTGGGGATGAATGAATAAATGAACGCACAAGCTTTATCCAGGCAAAGTGCCGTACAGTCAGAAATTGCACGTGTGCTAAGATACTGTCAGATTGCCCAGGCCTAGACAGGTATGAGGAAGAAAATAGAAATGGTATTGAAACTCCAGCCTGTTTCGGGCTGGGATATGGTAAAATCAACTTACAATAGTGAGTTCGATTGTTTACCATGAATCTCTGCACGAAAAGTAGAGAATGTATGGGATATTTATCGCGCGAATATTCTGTAACGGAGGATCAGGTATCCTTTGAGTTGTCGACGGGTGCGTTGAACAATTTCAGTAAAGAAAGTTTCGCAAGTTTGCCACACAAGTAGTTAGATATATCCACTTTCAAAATTATACATCTTTTTGCCGTATCGATCATTACCCAGTCAGAATGCAATGAGTAGTTAGTAAACAAAGAAACTGTATTTCACTGATCAGCAATACCACGAAATGATTTACAATAGTTTTTCAAATGTTAGGTGGTGAGAATCATAATTAATCTTGAACCCACGAGACTGTGAAACCCCAGAGGTGATCAGACAATTCTAGAAAGTATTTTTCCAAGAAATAACAACTATTCTCGCGTTTAAATTGCTATTTTTGATTATGAAATATGTCACATTATATAAATATGTCACATTAAAACCCGACTTACAAAACAATATTATGTGAAAATGACTCCTAGATTCCTTCACGTCATGAAAATCGCCATGAATGAATATTCGAGTGTAGTGAAATAACGATGTTCACCTCGCCGACTCAAGACGATTACTATTCTTGGCTACTTTATTGGACCATAAAAAACCGATTTCTGTAAAATTTTATTTTGATTTCAAATCCTGACGATTTTCTATCGTTCTCAGTTCGCTATTTCTGAATTTCAGGAGCGAAGGCTGAGAACGGTCAACTGCTCACGTCTCTCGGAGAACCTAACTTGTCCAATGGAATCACAGGGAACGTACATTTAGGCAATAACATATTTGATCAAAGTTACCTGATGCAAGTGGCTAACCCCAGCCCTACGGGGAACGGTAGCACGCAGTATGCTCATTTACATACACAAAAACAATGTCGTTCAACACGAACGAATATATCCGGTCCCAGTAGTGGAGCATTCGCCTATCCGGATCCAGCGTTTCAACGAGCAACACTGCAAAATCGTTCAACACCATCGGACGGACTGGGGACGGTACACTCACGAAACTTCAAACGATCTCGTACAGACAGTCAAGAGTGGTGGTCATGGAAAACACATGGTTTTTTTAATCCGTTAGAAATGCAGCTTAAAGTTCCACATGGAACTCCCACTAGCCCACAGGATCTCACATCCGAATCAGCCGTCGAAAATACAATTTTTCGTGCCCAGAATTGCTCTAACACACACATGCTAAATCCCACACCTTGCAGTTATTTTTACAATGGTCAACCTTCGAACGCCGACACAAGCACCACCACGACATCAGCATCCGATCCACATCTGATGTCCGCACCTCCACCAACGCCACTCGATTCTCGATCACATTTAAGTGGACTTTCATCTGGAAATTCGACCAGTCTTTACTCGCGATCCATGTTAAGTGGCACCTCGCATAATGGGGCCCAATTTGGCTACGGTCCAAGTGGAAGCGATGTTTCGCCGATATACGGTGTGCCCGGAGGTGCAAGCTTTATCGCTCAAATGGATCGTTTGTACTATCCGAGGAGTGAACTCAAAATTGAAAGCCTTCTGGGTAAGACACTGTGAAACTATGAATTATATTTTGTGTAGCGGATATATGGTGATATTATGTTAACTGGCTCGCCTTCTCATATAATAAATGTGTTGTTAAACAAGTTGTATGGGTTATAGTTAAAATTGATGGAACAAGATACGCTTTATTACTGTTGCTCCAATGTCCTTTCACTTATAATCTGGGACTCAAGCAACACGCAAGAAAAACGCGAATACTGATCCGACCGTACGACAATATTCCATGAGCTCCAGCAACACGAAACCCTCTTTGTGGTAGGTGATGGAACAGAACTTAACCATTGCTCATTTCATATACATCTGTGCAATAGATTATGCGTGATGTTGGTTTTTAGGATGGGGATGTGAGCACCACGATAGAAAGAAATATTAATTTTGAATAGCATTACCACCACGCGAGTATTCCTAATGTTTCTATTTCCAAGGACAAATATAAACTTCAAAAAAGGTTTTGTAGATGTAAAATGAGAATGCTTCTTTCCGCATCTTTAATTGCGAATGTTGAACCAACATGTCCCGAACGTTTGACGTACGTGATGAAGGCCTTAGCAGCGAAGCGTATGCTCTTGTCTTATTTATTTTAGCGCTTGATATATTTACATTTTGTGATTGTCCCTTGAATATGACGGTTAAGCTCTGGTCGCGTCAATCAACCTCGCTTACTCTTTCAGCATCATTTTCAATACCCATTTCATTATGCTATCTTAACTTGTGATGAAATCGTTTTGGAATGACATGCTGAGAAATGCACAGTCGAATAAAATGTGAAATTATTATTATTATTTTTTATTATTAGCAATATTAACTTTATCCATGAGAAATTAATCAATGATTTCGTTTTACAAAGTTGTTCAACTTCCACAATGATCATATCGTCTTCTATCATTTATACGCAAGTTTAGTGTCGAAGAACTTACTCTTGACCGCTCACTTTGGAGGCATTGTGTAAAGCGTCGTCTGCAAGCCGGGGAGGAGCAAATACAGCTCTTGGCTGCTGAACGCAGATCACGCCGCCGGCGTGCAACTGATGCAATACAACAGAGTTCGGACTATCGTTGCAAGAGCTGCGGGAGAGATTGTTCCTCCCGAATCAGACTGTTTAGTCATTCAAAAAGCTGCAAAACATGCAATTCATGCGATGTGATATACATCCATGGTCGACATCGACCGACGGAGGCCAACAACACAACAGTGTCGAATAAACATTTGGCAAATATTGTAGTCTCAACAGCAAATATTCACTTATTGTTTATTACGCTAAAGTTTATTCGTCAACCTGATGAAAATTTCAATTAAGAGGAGCTCTTTGTTCTAATAATAATCTAAGTTCTCGGCGCAGATATTCAACAAGTTGAACTCAATTAATGATAGAAACTTGGGTTTTTATTAGAGAACGCAACTCAAGAGAGATCCTGACAAGAATTCCTTGTCGTTCAAAGAAATTATAACCCCAGAAATGGATTTCGTAAAACCAATCACATCAAGCTAAATTTTTCTGTATTACTGAATTAATAAGCAATACCAGGTAGGTTTACACTGTGGTATGAGTTATTATTCGTTCAAGATGACATTGAATTAAAATTAAAATCAAACCTGATAAGTTTAACTGACTATTCAGAATCGCAGTATCAAGGTGGCCCAACGATTCCTGATCGTCGGATAAAGTTGTGTGTAGCGAAGTGCATTGTCAGAACATTTTAAAAGTTGTCAAACCATCTCAAACCATTGCGTTAAATTTCTGGGAATGTCCACTCACTTCAATATAAACCTCAAGTTCAATTCAGGGTGAATATGAAAAAAACGAACCTGATGGTAATATTTCGGTGGTCTCAGAGCTGGTTAAGTTAATTTCCGAAATTTCGTCTGAAACTCGATATCATTTTAAAGGAATCTTCTTTCAAAATGTCCATCATCAGCTATACCAATTCATTGAATACCGATAAGCTAGAAGAATACGATGAAATTTCAAGCAGTGCGTGAATTCTGATGCAAATATTTTTTTAAACATTCGAAGTCTGCTCGATTTAGCTCGGGAAATGAACATACTTCGTCGGTTATCCTTACAGTTTCACATATGGTCACTATGGTGATTGTTAAACATGCCAATCTCTTCAGTAAATGCATGTTGATCAATTATTCTGTGTATTAGAGTGTCCCGAACTCTTGATTTTTCATTATTGTCCCCTCAACAGGTAACGGAATATTTGGTGAGGTATTTCAAGCCAAGGCTCGGCATCTACAAGAAGATGGCGTATTCTCCACGGTGTTGGTCAAATCTTTGACAGTACACGAGAAAGCTGTTGAATTTCAACGGGAACTGGAGCTATTCTGCAAATTAAACAACAAACACGTGGCTCAGTTGCTTGGCGTGTGCGCAGAACAAGAGCCATTTTACATGATTCTCGAGCATTACGAATGGGTATGCATTGGACACTTTACCGACCAATTGATTCCATTAACCGTGATCAAACTGCACATTAAAACCAAGTAGGAATATCTGGCAAAATCCAAAACACATTGCAATGTGGTAAAGCTGTTGACGTTTCCGTATCTGTTTCTTGTTGAGAATGAAATTTTAAATTGAACGAATTTGCACCGAGATTTTACTCAAAATGTTGGTATTGTAAATGAAGCTAGTTTGCTCAGAGGTATTTTAGCAATGTAATGAAAAATGCTCGTGACCGATCGGGGAATCATAATCATGAAAAAAGTATGTAATGAATCGGTGAGAGTAGTTTATTAGTAACGTTTCGCTTCTGGCACAGAAGCTTCGTCAGACCAAGTACGAAAAGCGATCAAGCTTAAATTTAATTTACCTGACCAATCATAAGCAGGTTTAGAACTGCACAGTCCATGGTGGGTTCTGCGCTCGTTAAGAAAGACAGGCGCGCTCAATATCAACTAACGCACCACCATCCCTACGTGCCGTATTATCCCTCAATTGTTTTGGTATTGGCAGATGTGAGTAACATCTGCTGACGGACTACCTCGATTGCGCAATCGGTGCGCACACTAGGGGTCACGCACCTTAATGTTTATCCGCTGCAGAACCGGACGCCAGATTGTCGTATTTTAGCCTATTTACGCCGAACAAGCTACCGAGGTCGAATAATTATTTTCGTATTTATGCGTATGTGGGACGGATGTGTTTTCTTAAACAGTTTGAATGTTGTGAAGTCATGTCGAGGTTGACCTGCTTTTTTCCATTAACTTCAGAAAATTACTTACTAAAAAGTATTAAACGCACTATCGGAATAAATATCGAAATAATTAAAGTGCCGTCAATATAGCACGGAAAAATAAAAAAAAAGAATTTTGTGAAAGTTAAAAGGTTTATCGTTCCAAACTTATCAAACGGTGGCATACAAGCGTGAATCTAGTTTACCGTCTTTCTACTGTTTCAAGACATATGCATCATGATCGTAATGTCCATACCTAATTAGTACAAATAGCACAAAACCAACCGTGCAATGTGTGTGTGATTCAAGGTAATTTAAGGTTTGTGATAGTCTAAAAATCAACAAGATTAATTAACGATAAAATTTAAAATAATATCATTTAGTGTATTCTCAATGGTACTTTGATTGTTAGCAGCATGCCTACGAAATACTATATATTCTTTCTTTACCCAATCAGCTTTAAGTAAATCTTGCACAAAATCGATAATTATCATTATGGCGAGCTCAAATTACAAAATATGCTTGGCGGAGCATAACTGGAGCGCTGGTGTTAGCTGATGGAATGCGTTTTCAGGAAAATGCACAGTTAAATATCAATTCTATAGATGATTTCAAAAATCCCGTTCAGTTTTGAATGCTTCAGATGAATTTCCGTGCAATCCCTTTTATATTCCTTCGTACACCGTAAACAATCTAGCTAACTCCATCTAAACCTGCATACATGGTAACGAAAACTATTCGCGGTCAAATGCTGGCAATCACGTTTATTCAATTTACATTGAATTTCTCGATATTAAAATGATTAGTTGATATGCCTGATACGATATATTTTTTTAATTCATTTACCAAATTCCTCGTGCTCTATTCAACGCACTCTAATCTAACTTTTACTTTTGCAGGGTGACTTGAAATCCTTTTTACGCCGTATTCGTGAAAGCGATCATCCGCTATTAAAAATGCCCGTACTAACGTGTGACCAGAAAATTAAGTTTTGCTATCAAATTTCTATGGGGATGGAACACCTCGCGCAAATGCACTGCGTACATTGTGATCTGGCAGCTCGTAACATTGTTATTTCCCATGAACTGGAATTGAAAATCACGAGTTTAAGTCTGTGCCGCGACGCACATGCTACTGACTATTACCGTATGCCGAATACAGAGGAGTATATTCCCCTGCGTTGGTTTGCGCCGGAATTGATTTTAGCGACGTTTTCTCCAAATCACGGCAATTCTTCAATAAATAAACCGCAAGCGGATTACGTTGCTCAAATTTCAGGACACAATATACCGTTTACCGTGCATTCAGACGTCTGGGCGTTTGCAATAGTTGTATGCGAAATATTCTCCATGGCGACACTTCCACTGTCTCGATTGACAGATCAAGAAATCATCGTCACGGGCAGCCAAGCGGCTGTGACTGCCGCGGAAGAGTCATCGAAGGATGAGTCTACTTTCAGTCAATCCGCGTTACGACCTGATTTACCCGCAGAAATTCCAGAAGATTTGAGCAATCTGTTGAGAAAATGTTGGACACAAAATGCGAAATGTCGACCTGAATTCAAAAATATATCCGCTTCAATACGTGGCCTCATTTCTCGAAAAACACCGCAAACGAACTGATTAATTTTGGTTTAATATCAGACTGCTCATGTATAAAAGCCGGCGAGCCTCACCAGAGCACATTTACTAGTCCAGATACTGAGTTGCATATCTAACGATGGGGCGTTCAGGGTTTCTTCTATTTGTTTTCTTCTGTGACTCAACTTTGAATATTTTTTGTAAATATCTTTCGGATTGTCTCGGGTCTGGTAAAAAATACAAGGTTGCAGAATCGTAGTCTCAGTATCCGGAATTAATTGTGTACATATGTCGAAACATGAATGATTTCACGTAATCGAGCGAAAGACTGTTCGATGTATTATCTTAGTTCCTCTATTGTTCAGTGATGCATTTTCTCAATTTTCTCACTTTTCATGAATATGAAATGGCATTTTCAAAATCACGGTTTTTTTTTCTTTGGATCTTTTGAGAGACAACTTAGTCGAATTTCTGAGTGAGGGATAATTTTCCTAAAATTCGTAGGATTCAAGCTTTATGGTTGTAAAAGCAATTGAATTTATATAATTTCGGGGTGGAATTATAGAAAAGAAACATATACGTATAAATTTTCATAAAAGTAAATTTGAAAACAATCGGTTAGCGGTTTTAGGGTAAGCTTGTACTTTTGTCACACATAATTCATTACACCATGTCTGAACATGCAACGTCAATAATTAGTGCTTTAGCCACCAACGCTAATTGGTTGTATCACTAAACACCCATTGAAATCCTATCAAGTCGAGTAGACAAAAACAGGATCAGCAATATAGGAAAATATTCGTAGCTCCGTTCATGAACGGACAGACAAGCTGTATATAAACCAAAGAATTCCACGCATCGAAAGACGTTTTGCTGGTCATGTCATCTAACCTGATGACGAAACGTCCAGCAAGAACTACGCAAGCTCTGCGAACACAAGTTGAACACCAAAGACAGGATCAATCAGCCTGTTTAACTAACACAGAATGAGATTGGTCAAGCTCAATTGACACTGTTTCACACCTGCGAAACAACCTTCCAAAAGTAGTTGAATCAAGTAGCAGCGGAAGCTAATGAAATAGGGCGGTAAATCCTGAGTAAATTAGTGTTATCAGTATGCGGGTCATGATATATGCATCAAAGCACTCGGCGACACCTGTTGAAAAAGACGCTTTTGAGCAATGTTACCCAACAGCCATGAAAAACTTGCCCATGAAAATTTGTGAAGAGGTATTGGGTGATTTCAATTCCAGAGCTCGTGCAGATCACCAGTCTTGGTAAAGTTATCCGGGTAAGTTCAGAGTAGGTAGAACAACTAAAAATGAGCAATGCCTCTCAGAAATAAGTAGACAGTTTGGCCTTTGCGTACCTCATAATAACTTTCAAACAAACACTCACTCAGTCCCGTCCGTTCGGGTGGCACATAAGGCGAAGACAACCTCACGCCAGTGGTTTCGGTCTGCCGCTGCTTCCGTTGCCGTCTGCACCGTGAATCCTTGTGCATGTAGTTCGCGTTCCAACCTTCTGCGACAAGTTTCCATTGGCCGTCCCCTTTTTCGTTTACCTTGCGGAAGCCAGTGAATGGCTACCTTCGTATGCGAACTGGGATCCATCCTACATACATGACCGAAACATCTCCACCGTCGTCTTTTGACTACGGTAGATACCACCTCCAGATTAGTTTTTCTCGGGAGCTATTCATTCGAAATTATGTGTAGCCAAAACATTCGTAGAATCCTTCTCAAGCATAAAGCGTAAAGAAAAATTTTTAGGTCCAAGTATTGGCATCAGCTTGATATTGTTCTTCGTAAGTGCGCTAATATGAAAAGCGTACATCTCACAGATCATATCAAAGGACAGACTGCGATACTGACCATTCAGTGGGTTGTGCAAAACTGAAGCTTCACCAGACTAGATTTCACCGCGTAAAACAGACTGGTAAACCAAGGATAGAAGTTGGTCTTATGTGCGAAATTTCTGTTACTGTGCGATTTGAGCTAGCTGTCACAACCAAATCAACATGACTTGACTTACTTGTTATATTGGATGAGTTGTTGATGTTGCAGCAGAGACAGTCTTTGCGTTCTACCAATCTATGCGTTGTTCTAAACCCAACAGCCAGGAAAACAGAACAAGACAGGAATGGAACGTTGATCGGGAGTCCAAGGTTTAAGCGCTCAGTGTGTGCGTTTTGACCGTGAACATGGTTGGTATTTATATGACACCAACAGAGGGAACGTGTGAGGGTACATGACAATCTAATGCAATACGTTTCGCATTGATGCTCCCCTGCTCAAATTCGCTCGTGCTCCGTGATTTTGATGTATCTACACTTGATTCCTTTGAAAGCTTTCTCCGGAAAATAATGACTTGCATCTCACTTCACAACCATGTACAACAACCAACGCGATTTCGATCAGAACAAACCCTATCTACCCTGGACCTCATTATCACACACTAAGAACTCATGATCGAATCTGTTTCTCATACAGCTCCATTCGGATTGAGTGATCATGTTGTCATGACATTTGATTATATCTATCAATAAGAGCTAGTAGGAAATAGTCAACGAACATATACAATTGTGAACTCGGGCTTGCTTCCAGCTCTTATTACCGCCAATCGGTGGGATTTCTTTGAACTCACATCAGCTCAGTAGATATGAGAAAACTTTTACAACCAACTTCGTATCGTCATTAATTTGTCATCGAACTCGACAATATTGAGCAACAAGCAGTGTTCGTAAAAGCCTCTAAGTAGCAATACCCGGAAATGGATGTGCAAATGTGGCAAGGCCTGGTATAAGTACTTGGACGATCCGTCACGACTAAATTGGTGCAACGACACCTTATTACGAAATAAGTGTCTCCTAAGAAGAGCTCTAGGTTTGTTTGACGCCAATATTATCTGCCAATTGATTTTAACCTACATTCGCCCTCATATGGAATACGCGATACCGACATGGGATCCCTGGTTGAAAAAAGATATTCAGCTATTGGAAACTCGATATTGAGCTGTAGAAACGCCACAGCACAAAGCGGCAAAGCTCGTCCTTGGACTTTCTAATTATCCATACGAAATGCGACTTAGAATGTTGAAATTGCATTTGGCACAATACAGACGGCAACGAGGAGCACTAATTTCATTTGGACAGAACTGAATCAAATAAACCATCCATGCAGCCATTTGTTTTATCTTTCTAACATACATCTGCGTGGTCACCCACCTGAAGTTCACCAACGGCACAGCAGGTTAAACTACCTTAAATACGCATTTTCCGTTCGCAGTGTGCAGTTATGGCACAGTTTGCCTACCCACGTAGGAAAATCTGAAACCATTGACGCTTTTAAAACTAACTAGCTGCCCATATGGACAAGTATATTTTCACGTTAAGCAATAAACTTTAACAATACTTTTTGACCGAAGGTAACCAACAATAATATCTGTGGATGAAATCTCAGCTTGGTGTTTTGTGTATTTTTTCTTTCAACTATCTCTTTGCCATTCGTTATAAAACTTCAATGAATCAAACACCTAGGTTATTTGTAATAACCATATTCAACATTGCTTCCAAGAATAAATTTATTCAGTACTTTTCCACTGTTTGAATAACTCACTGAAACTAATCTCAAACTGACGACGATAAACAGCCGGAAACCATTTGTGGTGAGTAAATGCAGAAGGTGTGAGCAGCACTATACATAAACAAAACTTCATTTAAACACATTTCACATTGTGTTAATTATAGTTTTTAATTATATCACAAGTTCAAAATCCTTACGAGAATATTTTAAGAAAACAAATTAGACGGAAGTAGCTCAGTAAACATGATTCTAAACCAGGATTTCAGAACTTACTCATGGACACCAATGATCTGTAAATGAGCCAAATACAGTGGAACCCGGGAACAACGAATCGCTGGGGAGAGAGTAAAATGTTCGTTATAAGCGAAGTTCGTTGTAAGTAAAACGCATTGTCAGACATGCGATTTTGGCGCCGTTTTTCTGTACACGTGTAAACAATAAAGTATTGAAGAATGTCTTACCTTTGTGTTTCTGCATGCATGTAATCCATTTGATGAATAGATGATACCACAGCACACAGATCACAACATTAATTCCATGTTCATGTTAATAATAGTAAATTCATTCTAAAACGAATAGCATGAATGTTTTAGAGAGTTGCTTTTTCTTCTGCATGAAGGTGGACAGCTTTGATTTTGCTATGCCATTTTTTTAGCGATTTCAGATTTTGTCATTTGGCCATTCTCCACTTCAGCTAAAATTTCCCTTTTTTTTCTCTAGGCTAAACTGCTCTCGTTTTCGTTGTCTGTAACTGGAAGAAGAGAATGAAGTGTCTGCCTGAGTGATTGCAATTTGTCATGAGTCTGTGATTACCAGTCACAGAGAATTCACATGATTTTCTTGTGCGTGCGTGCGAGTCAGTTAGCACACTGTAGGCCAGGCTGCCTGTGTCTCACGAATCTGTGTCAGTTCTATTCTTAGAGCACCGCAGGCCACTCTTGACGGAGAGTTGTGGGTTAAAGGCAAGACAAAGCGAGTTCGTTTTATGTATGAACTTTATTGAACAAATATAGCTGTCGGGAACGTGTACTGTGTTCGTAATAGGCGAGATTCGTAACGAACAGATTCGTTGTACGAATCTTTTAAATAGGCTTACAAAGAAGGAATTTATTTGGGAAATCATGGTGTGTTCGTTCAACCCAAGAATTCATTTAAAACGAGTTCGTTGTACGTGGGTTCTACTGTATGTTCTAGAAAGTGCACAAGGAATTTTCAATCTCAAAACATCCTTAAGAATGGTAAACGCTACTGCATGTACACGACATGTACACTTTAAATAAATTATAGGTGTTGTAAAATGTGTACCGTGAATATTCTACATTTATCTAGGTCAAAGTGAATTGCAGAATAGCATAAAAGGTTTTGTAACCGATGTAAAATAAGTAAATAATGCTTCGAGAATTTTGTGGAACAAAATTGGTTCCTTTCAAAAACTGCAGTATGTTTCAGAATACGAATCCGCTCCGTATATTAGTTGAATACTGGCGAACGAAATACATTCTAAATCATTATAAGCCGAACTGTTAAATAGTTTCTTTCTGTACGTTAGTTAGTAAAATGTGGCGTCACACCATTTCCGTCCTTTCCTCAAGCGAATAAATAGTGATCTTTTGACTGAAAATGTTCAGGACGCGGAAAGTGCATAAACAAAGGAAGAATTTGAAATCGGTTGTGCAGTGATGGTGCTGGGGCTGTGAACAACACATTAAATTGAAAGTGCATCGTATACAAATACACAAAAGCAATATTAAAATTATAGTCACATTTTCGAGTAAATAGTTGTAATTAGCATAATTATTTTTCCGCATTAGCCTCAACGTTGGACGCCATTCCGAGTTCATTATTTAAACAGTCTTTGCGAAAGTCTATATATCACATAAGATTGCCGTTCCTGATCTTACTAAACTTTAACGGAAGAGAAAATTCCGCTCACCATTTTTGGTGAAAGTAATTATGTTTCATTATTGATTGAAAAATAAGTCACAAGTGCATAGGTTTGATATTAACAACCTGCTTAGAAATTATACACGCACTTCATGGATTGCAGTTGATCTCCGTCGATCAATGTTAACCATAGGGTTACCTTTTGAGGGCGTAAAGAGATTATGCATCTGTACATCCGCGTTCAAAGCGATAAACATTGTACGCCGATCGAAGTATTTTTCAGGCAGGTAACGCTATCTACGTGCTGAGACCCGGAAAAGCATCGGCTGTGCCCCAGCTTGAGCATGACGCCACACACTACTACGCCATAGAGAGTAATCTACAGCACATTCTTCCAAAATTCATAGGGCAAGAATTTTTGTATCTCTGTTGCAAACAGGTTTTATCTCCTCCTACTAGTATGGTTTCCACATTACCACGTCCAATGAGAATAAATTCAAGCAGATGCTAATTTTTCGAAATATCATGTTTACAAGGAATGCTGTGGATCCGTTTGGAAATGAGTGCGTACATAGTTACAAATGGTTTTGTTAATTTTCATTTGTTTTCCCTAACCCATAATTCCATTGGCAATTAGGACAAGACTCGTGATGTGCAAGAAATTTGGCATTGAACTCACGAGATAACAAGATTCAAGATTCAAGATTTATGGCTGAAAAAGCAACTAACTTTACAATAACCAGATTATTATGTATTACACTTTTAATGACTGTGAAATGTGGCAAATTTTCAGCAAGGTTTTCTGAAAGTGTCAGCCCGTAATTGTTGACTGACGTAATCGTAGCAGTACTACAATTCAAATGTAGAGTTCAAATGTGCTCACTTCCGTTGCTATTAGGTTCTGCTAATTTTTGTTTACAGATTTATTCACGCGGCAAAAGCAGCTTCGTGTTTCCTAGACTTTCCAGAACTCTTTATTTATTTTGCTATTCTGCCACACTCCCTCCCCTCTCACACCGTAACCTTACGAACGTTTTTCGGCTAATTTCTGACGAAAGGTTACCTATTTTTTGTTTCTGATGCTCTGGAGGTCGGTAGAAAAGCCAGAGAGCGGGGAATATATTACAATCATTGACACAATTGAAAAGATGGTTACAACAACAATAACAACATGTAATTGCAGCCGTTGACGGAGAAAAGTTGAGGACAATTATGAGTTGTTTAACTGAAATCTGTCTTCGGATTATGTTTTAAGTTTAACTTCTAAAGACTTTTCATTATTGGAACTGGTCAAAGTTAGTAGAGTCTTGAATCAATGGAGTGAGTCCCTCAAGTAGACGGCATTGGTAGACCTATGAAATCTAACTCTCAGAAGCAAAAATATGTTTAGGTGCTAGTCACACACTTTCATCCATCTCCTGTCAGTAGAAGCATTTCCATCGGTTCGACATGACCATTCATACAGGCCAGGATCTGGATTAGTTGCCTTAGGCTGTGTGCGAAATGTGTGGTTGGAGCATCTTTGTAAAGGTTAGTTTATCCCCGAACTCAATTCAGATGTGGCAATCTTGCAACAATTACACATTTTAACGAGGTTAAATTTATGGTCCACAACAAAAGATTCTTATTTGCATTCTCCGCCTTCACCCGCCACACTTGTAGTGATGCTTTCACACATCGTCTAGATTCGGTGTGATCGGGATCCACATAACGTGATACAGTCGAGAGCAGATAAACACTTACTCAAACTCAAAGCCATAAGGCTGGTATAGCTGATCTAAAAGTTACGGTAACAGTTTAATGAGGAATGTGGGATTTGAAGTGTCAGGTTATGACTGCGGGTAGGAAAATTTGAACCAAAATGAAAGAGGTGTCTGAGTGAGTTGAACCTTGTATGGATTATTAGGTATGTCAGGATTAGGTCAGCTCTGAAGCGGCTGCGCTTGAAAGTGCACAATCCAAGTCTAACCAGTCGCTGCTCAAAAGTTAGATTATGCAGCCCAGTAACCGTTTATTTGCCTTATGATATATCCTTCTGGTGAGTGATATATCTTTTTCCATCCATAGTGTCCAATCTTGTACTGCATAGTCCACAACTGGATGTATGTATGTAATGAGTACCTTCGCTAATGAGAGCGGTAGGAGACGTCTGAGTGAGATCATTACGCTGCATGCACACTTATTGATGGCCATGCACTGCAGACCGTTTTTTAAATATCCGCACACCCAGATACCGAGGTCTTTCTGCGATATACTCCACTCTGGCGTGTGACTGCCAAGTGTGTATGAAAAAGGAAAGGGTCTCCTAACTTGCAACATTTTGCACTTGAACAAGTTAAAGGGCAGCTCGTATTAAATTGACAACTGGTGCAGCTTATTCAAGTCTGCTTGTAAAACTATGGAATCCTCAACAAAGTTGACCTTCATCCAAATTTTCACATCATCGGCGAAGAAAATAAGTTTATATCACACCAATTTTGGTAGATCGTGTAGAAATATTCAGAACAGTATTGGACCGAGTAATGAAACGTTTGGGTCACCACTCGTGGCTTTAATAATTCGGAAACATTTGCCATCTATTCTGACTACCGCTTTGTATTCAGACATGTAACATGCGAACAATTCTAGTAGTTTTCTAGCGACGACAACATCCTGCAGTTTCTGAAGTAGAAAGGAGTGATCAATTCGACTGAAAGCTTTAAATATATTTCTTAATAACAGGAATGTATGGAACTCCCTTTGTCCAATGCTTGCGTTTAAATTCAAGAGCAAATTAGACAAGCATGAGTGTGTGTTCCTAAATTGATGTTATGCTTGAGAAAGAATTTCATGACTCTCTGTGTGTCCGATAAGAATTTCACACAACAAGAGTTCGATATAATTTAGAAACCACTGAAAGGAGCGTCCCTGGGCGGTAATTGGCCGAATCCTAACGACTGCTGCCTATGTAGATTGATGTAATAACTCCGGTTTTCCTTTCAGCATGGTTCGATTCCCGTATTTGGTGTGTTTAAAAAATCACACATTTGGCCGCAACGCTCCAGATCACATAACTTCAGAATATTCGGAGTGATTCCGTCCCCCCCCTAGGATTTGTTGACGTTTAGCCTGCTCAAATGCTTTTGATCAACCCTAGGATTCAAATCGACATCAGTAATGCTTTCCACCTCTATTGAACGTTGCAAAAGGTGTTGGCGGGGCACATCATTTGGACAAAAGACTTGCTTCAGCTGTATTTCTGACAGTTTGAAAAGGAAAAACTCCCGTTTTAACCTTAGTCGCGTTGTTTATCATCGTGTAGCTTCGAGATTCAAGAATTTATGGTATAAAGAGCTTGTAGCGTAACAACACCACAGGATATTCAC
Source organism: Atriophallophorus winterbourni (assembly GCA_013407085.1). Classification (NCBI taxonomy): domain Eukaryota; kingdom Metazoa; phylum Platyhelminthes; class Trematoda; order Plagiorchiida; family Microphallidae; genus Atriophallophorus; species Atriophallophorus winterbourni. The sequence continues at coordinate 188,912 of JACCGJ010018012.1, forward strand.
ATAAGAACAATAAATATATACCAAAATTGAGGCACTAGGAAGATCGACGGTTCTCTATTTAGAAAAACAGTAATGCATTGTCTTGATATGATGGAAAAATATTCGTTAGGATAAATGTCGTGTGAAGTTGTTTAATTAAGTTAGATAAACGGTTTGTAGATTGTGAATTACTATTCATAAATATATCCAGTTTGTTCCTGAAAATCCTTTCACTAGATGATTGTACAAAATCGGACGGTAAGGAATTCCATAAGAAACAAATCCGCACCGAATAGAAGTACGGTCGGCAGTTCTGGTGAGAATGTGGAATAGCAAATGTCAATATGTGAGTGCGTGTGGTTTGGCTTGACTAGAGGCGAAATAGATGCCTCACGGGATGAAACTTGCAGTTCATTAGTTTATAAGTGAAGATTAGATCTAATCGACCCCATCTGCGAGCTAGTGCAGAGTATCTTAGGATGACTTGCCATCTATCATATCAGCCTGCATATGATGAGTATCTTAGGATGACTTGCCATCTATTCTATCAGCCTGTAATGATGATATTGCTTGTCATCTCGAATTAAGATGTCACATTGTTTCAGACATTTCGAAAATGTTCCCAGGATACGTCTGTTCGAATGATCCTGTGTATAGCCCATGCCGAATTTTGCATGGCTATTCAATTTCGAATGCGCGTGCAGAGTTATAAACAAAATGTTGTAGCTTTTTTCGGAGTATAGACTGAGGTTTCGTCTATTTCCGTACCGATATTTCGTAAATGGCTGAAAAAGTGAATTTCTACACCCGTAAGATCGATATGTCTCTCGTTCATCATATTGAGTGCTGCGCAAAGACCAAAGTAATCAACGATGCTGCTGAGTTTGACGTCATTAGATGCCCTCCTGGCGCTGCACACAAGGTACACGAAGTACAACACGAGGTGGCCACTTGGCCCCAGAGTATTATGATAATGCTTTGTTGTTCCTTTGGATCATAGACTAAAATCTGGAATTGAAGATTGGTTGGGGCCGCTCTCTCGAATGAAGAAATTTCCGTGGTTGTGAAGGGGAATGAGATTTAAAATCTAGCTAAGTACGTAAGTTATATCAGCGATTTGTTCCGCAAACACTGTGCATTAGTGCATAAATAGTTAATAATTTTATGGTTTGTAGCGGTGATATGTGGATGGTGTCTATTTGTCTCACGCTCTGAGTGACGATAGTGGAATTTGTTGTTTTGTGATTCTGCGCTGATTCTCTCGTTAAATTGAATCGCATTACCATGTGAGACTGGCGACCAATTATGTTGTTCAGTCATTTCAGAAACATGCTTCAGATTCAGTAATTTCTGATATTCGTCACAGACACTACGCAATATCATGTCGGGGTCAGATTCCAGCTTTGTTAAAATTTTTGTTCGCAACTCATAATTACTGAGAGACTGCAATCCACAAACCAATATCAGATTTTTGAAAGCATGCTCTGTAATGTTTTTCGGTTTAAACCGTTCACAGCGCTCATTGACCATGCCAGCGCACTTTATGATATTCTCAACAGCACCCTTTGTGATTTGCATAGAGTTGTATCTGACATTGAACAATGATGAAAGTTCGCTAAAAATGCAGCTTAGCTGCTCAAACTGAATTCTTTCGGACTCTTCGGAAGAATAAAATTACTGTATTTTTCAAGTTCCATTGGCCCCAACTTTTGCAACAAATTTTGCACTCGATTCTCCTCATCTATCTTAGCATAGTCACGCATGAACTCATCTTCCTATCTTCGGTACCAAAACTCCAATGTCACACTTTCATCTGGTTGGTAACGGAATTCGTTGAGGTTCTGCAGTAGACTGTCAATCGATTGTCCAGAGCTTCAACTGTTGATTGTCTGGTATGGTAATCATTGCCTTAACTCTACGAATATCTGCTTCTGTTGATTAATCAATTCTTGCATGAATTCCATTGGCACTGACATCCTTCGATATGTAAAAGAATTTTTCCGCACACCGTCGCCAATTGTTGTAGATGTAATGCACTGCCGTTGGCCCAGCCGGGGGCTAGAGAGAACGCAACCGTAACTGAACTCGTGTACTGACTGACTGAATGAATATCGCAATTTTTGTACAGTGAACGATAATCACATTATATACTTGCAATCTATATTAATTGATTCCCGATCAATAGTTCATTCATTGTTTATACTAAAAAAAGAAAACCATGAACATAAAGCTCATTTGCATGCATTTCATCTTTATCTAGTGAATTTAACGTGAACGTCAATGATCCGTGTGATTGAAAAGTGAGCAACTTCGATTTTTGATGAAACTATTATACAATCATTTTAAAGTTTGATTAGTGTGAATATTATCGCAGCAATTTAGCAAATCACCTAGTTGATAGTATTTCGTTTATAGTGAGGTAAAGCTCGATGTTGATATACGGAAAAAACGTGTAAATGAATCCAATGAATACCAGTGTCACAAACGTGTCACGAAATATATACATAAATGCGTTAGCATTTTTCGTTGAACACTTTGGATGACGCAAGTTATTTTTACAATAAAATCTGAACCACTATGGCGATAAATCAGTTTGACCGAGTGTGCATAATATAATATTTTATTTTTCGATCAGAATTCGTCTATAAACAAAAACTAAAACAATAAATTTCCGGGGAAAATACCAGGGGATGATCTATATCCCTAAGCTATACGCCAAATGTATGTTAACATTAAACAGATTGTGATTAGTCTCGGTGATTTGAAAATGTTAAGAAAACAGTCGATGTTTGGCAGTTTGTTTGAATATTGCAAATAAGCATAACAGTGTTGAAAATTTTATTTTGTATTTATAACGACACAGTATTCTGAATGCAACTGAGAATGATGTACGTATAATTATGAAAGTGTGTGAGCTGTATATGGCATGAATCAATGACAAATATATATATATATATATATATATAACAACATATAGCGAATAGCAAGAATGGCTGGAATTTCGGTAATTCGACTAGTTATTATATTTTCGACCTTATAAATGTTAATCTGTCAATACGTTGCTTCACTGCACAACCACATTAACCAGGCAACCTGTAGACGGGTTCCCTGACCAACCTTCAACCTTTGACCTTGTCTTAACGCCTAAAGAAACTACGTTGGAGAATATACAACAAATGACACCACTGGGAAAGACTGACCATGCGGTGCTTGATTTTGATTATGTGTGTAGTGCCAAACGATTGAGCGAACAGAGAAAGTCTGACGGAAAATTTAGTTTCAATTCTTAGATATCAGTCTCCAGGATGAACACACTCAAGAGTTTGATTGCATGGATTCTGGCTCATATTACAATATATTTCGAAATTATTTGAAGATTGACGGAAACTAGAGTTTCTTACCACACAAATGCAACCACAACTACCAGTTTTTAATCTGGAGTAGTACCAAGAAATGGTTAGCTATAAAGAAAAAGTCTTAGGCAACTCGTAAGAATTTTGGTCCAGAAGCAACTTGGAAGCGATTCTGTGAGATTCAGAATTACGTCAAGACTATTGTAAGAGAAAATAGCATGCAGTTTCAATGCATCTTGCTTAAGAGAATGGAATAGAATCCTTAGATTCTCTACATATAAGTAAATAGGCGATCAAGAATCAAATCATGCGTATTCTCTGTTCAAACCACTAATAGATTTACTAACTCTGTCCAATATACCGTTGTTGCTCTAGCAAAGTTTTACTCACTTGTCTTCAATTCCAAGCGTTGTATCGCAAATCAAGTTTTACCAAATTCGTAACATATGTAATTATTTAGTGAAATGACTGTCAATGAAAATATGGTTAGGCGGGAACTTTGAAAGTTAAACGAAAAGGAGTCGCTTGGCGCAGACGAAATTAACCCCGACATACTTCAGACGATTTGCATTGCTCTGACCGCTCCTCTCACGAACTTATTAAACATCAGCCTACATGAAGAAAAATACCATCACAATGGAAAGCAGAGATGTTAACTCCTATTTATAATGGTGTTAGCTGTTCAGACACAGCAAACTATAGACCGGTAACCCTACTTTTGGCGATCTCAAAATTAATGTAACGCATTGTGACGGGGTGCTTTAGAGAGTATTCACAAAAACTAAAATATTTTGACCGCAGCTAAATACGGTTTATCTATCCTTTTTTCAACGTTCAAGGATTAGACCGAGGCTCTAGACGAAGGTGAAGCTATACATGACTGCAACATCGACATTTCCAAAGCTTCCGATAGAGTCAATCATAACATCTTAATAAA
>JACCGJ010018013.1:0-20199 GCA_013407085.1 Atriophallophorus winterbourni
GACCCCATGCCTAGCGAAGATCCCTATTCGCAACTTAAGGCAGCCGTACTTAAACGCACATCCGTTTCAGACGAAGCGCGTTTACAGAAACTTTTATCTGGCGTCGAACTAGGTGACCGTACCCCATCCCAGCTACTACGGTCCATGCGCTCATTAGTCGGGCAGACTAACATGGACGATTCGATATTACGCCATCTTTGGCTAAAGTGTTTACCGATGAACACTACAACTATTCTCGCCGCGTCTAGCGATTTCCTGAAACTCGAAACTTTGGCTGAAACAGCCGACAAAATACACGAGTTCATGGTCCCGCGATCCGTTAGCGCCGTAACCGAGAGTGCTCCTACAAGCGATTTTTGTCCAATAAACGCAATAACAAAACGTCTGTCAAGACTTGAAGCTGCGATCAACTTTGGTCGCCATAGAAGTCCCAGTCGTAGTCCTCGACGTCGACAGAGTTCGCACAACGACAAGCCGTTCTGCTACTATCATTATCGATTTGGCGATCAGGCAAAGAAGTGTCGACCGGGATGTAAACACCCAAAGGCTTTTCAAACTAAGCCTGCGGGAAACTTCTACGCCAGCCAGTAATCGCGACAGCTGCTGCTGGCCCCTCCCACAGTCGCCTGCTTTTTGTGTACGATTCATCCACGCGGTTGAAATTTCTCGTCGACACAGGTGCAGAGGTTAGCGTTATTCCCCGATCTCAGGCACAACGCAACCTGACACCCTCCGGCATTACACTACACAGGCGGCCAACAACACAAAGATCGCGACCTATGGTGAGACTTGTTTAACATTAAACCTTGGTTTGCGTAGGCAATTCCCATTTATCTTTTTGATCGCGGACGTCCAGAAACCGATTATTGGTATTGACTTTCTCAGCAAATTTGGCCTAACGGTCGATGTGCGACAGAGAATGTTACGCGACGATACCACGTCACTTAACGTCCACGGGAATGTAGCCTGCATCAATACGCTTGGATTGCGTGTGTTTGTGCCCGAGCACGACAAATTTTCGTCACTGTTCTGCAAGTTCCCTTCCCTCACACGCCCTTCGTCCAATAGCGATAAACCTAAGCACAATGTCCTCCACCACATTCTCACGAAAGGTCCCCCGGTTTTTGCACGTGCCCGCCGCCTGGCACCAGAGAGACTGAAAGCAGCTAAAAGTGAATTTCAACTTATGATCAACATGGGCATTGTACGTCCATCTAGCAGCTCGTGGGCTTCTCCCCTACATATGGTTGCTAAAAAGAACGGTGATTGGAGACCCTGCGGTGATTACCGCGCTCTAAATAATATTACTGTTCCGGACCGTTATCCCATCCCCCATATTCACGATTTCGCGTTGAACCTACGCGGTAAAAGTGTTTTCTCAAAGTTGGATCTTGTTCGAGCATATCATCAAATCCCCGTGGCCCCGGAAGATATTGCAAAAACTGCTGTCATTACTTCATTCGGCTTATTCGAATTCTTACGCATGCCATTTGGTCTACGTAACGCAGCGCAGTCTTTCCAACGCTTCATGGATGAAGTTTTAAGAGGCCTGGATTTTGTTTACGTTTATATCGACGATGTTCTTATAGCAAGCTCATCCACCGACGAACACTTTCAACATATGAACACCGTTTTACAACGTTTCGTTGACTATGGCATCACGATCAATTTTGAAAAGTGCGTTTTTAATCAGAATTCCGTCGAATTTCTCGGTCACACGATCGACGCCGATGGTATTCAGCCCGTCCATGCCAAAGCCCAAGCCATTTCCGACTACCCCCTTCCCCAGTCTATCAAAAGTCTACGCCGTTTTTTGGGTATGGTGAATTACTACTGCCGTTTTATCCCTCAGTGCGCCCAAACCCTACAACCGCTTACAGATCTTTTGAAAGGAAATGCCAAGACACTGGTTCTGAGTACTGAAGCCACGTCTGCGTTCGCTGCTATCAAGGAACGGTTGATTAAGGCTACAACCTTAAAGCATCTCAACACAGATCCCTCGACGCGTCTCTTATTGACTACCGATGCATCGCAGGTCGCTGTTGGCGCCGTTCTGCAACAGATAGTGGATGGTCATATTGAACCGCTCGCATTCTTTTCCAAAAAGCTTCAACCAACTCAGACTCGATACAGCACATTTAGCCGAGAACTCTTAGCTATTTACTTTGCTGTTAAACATTTCCGTCACCACCTAGAGGGTCGAACGTTTACAATATATACCGATCACAAGCCCCTGATTAATTCCCTACGTTCACCGTCCGATCGGCATTCCCCGCGAGAGCTACGTCACCTTGATTTCATCTCTCAGTTTACCACCGACATCCGTCATATCGATGGTTGTAGCAACGTGGTAGCTGATGCGTTATCCCGTGGTGACATTCACGAACTCTCGAATACGGCTATCGATCTTCCCGAGATAACCAGAAACCAAGAGACTGATCCGGAATTCGACGCAATCCAGTCTAATAAATCCCTAAAGATCGTCCGTTTGCCATTGCTGAACTGTGAGCAATACATTTACTGTGACATTTCCACCGGTAATCCGAGGCCTTTTGTTCCTCAATCATATCGGCGGAAAGTTTTCGACCACTTACATGGTTTATCTCACCCCGGGATACGTTCTACGGTAAAGCTCATCACAGCACGCTTCATTTGGTCTAATATCCGTACTGACATTCGCCTTTGGGCTAAACATTGTGTTGCTTGCCAAACTAGCAAGATACACCGTCATACAAAGACCTCCCCTGGCAAATTCGATCTCCCGAACTCCCGTTTTCAACACGTTCATGTTGACATAGTTGGTCCCCTACCAATTAGCAACAAGTTCACCTATCTGTTGACTTGCGTTGATCGTTATACCCGCTGGCCCCAAGCGACCCCCATACCCGATATTTCTTCGGAGACTGTTGCCCGTGCTTTTATCGAATCATGGATTTCTATTTTCGGAGTTCCCTCAACTGTTACCACTGATCGAGGTTCACAGTTTACTTCCACATTATTCCGGGACTTGAATCGAATCCTTGGTTGTTCCCATCTCCGTACCACTGCTTATCATCCCGCTGCCAATGGTATGGTAGAACGTTTTCACCGCCAGTTAAAGGCTGCAATCACTGCCTCTTCTACTACACAATGGTCTGAACGATTACCTATCATTCTTCTCGGCATTCGTAATACAATCAAAGAAGATGTAGGTTGCTGTCCCACTGAACTTGTTTTTGGCTCGACTATCAGACTTCCCGGTGAAATGTTTATCGATGCTCGCACTACCGGTGAAATTGACCCAGTATCATATGTTACCCGGTTAAAACAACATTTTCGATCCCTCCGACCTATACCCACACGCCCGAACACTCGACCTGATCAGATACACCCTGATCTACACACATGCACCCATGTTTTCGTTCGCGTTGATAACGTCAAGAAACCTTTGCAAGCACCTTATACCGGTCCGTACAAAGTCCTGCAACGCAAACCGAAGTATTATATTCTCGAGTACAACGGAAAGAGTGATTCGATCAGTATTGACCGTCTGAAGCCTGCATACATCGAACAATCGTTACCCAGTGTGCCTCCATCCTCTACACCCCCTACTCAACCTATGACTGACGATATGTCAAACCCATCCTGCACCCCTCCCACCCAACCAATGACTGATACATCATCCACCCCATCACAACCACCCACACGCGTTCCCGATACCAAGCGCATCAAACGAACCCGTTTCGGTTGCAATATTGTACACCTTATTTGATGGGACTTACAAACATTGACAGTATCGAGCGTTTCTCCTTCCTGATCCACGCTCTAGGGGGGGAGTTCTGTAGCACTTGTATATTATTTATTCTTAATCAATTCTGACAATATTTTTCATTGTTATTATTGTACCGTATCTTGCATTTTGTTTTAATGTTTTGATACACAACATACACTTTTTCGAACTCGACTCGTGCTTCTGATTTCGCGTGCTTGTGGATTCGGTTGATTGGACTCGATGTTAACATTCTGTTGCGACTAACAATCTCGACATCAATTTCAGCATTCGTTGGAATTTATTTTCGTTCAAGAATATTTCTCGAGCAAAAGAAGGATATTGTAACGGATTTGTATTCTCTGAACATTTCGTGAGTTACAGCTATTTTCTGTAATTTTCTGCGTTCTTATTTGAGTATTTATCCGCTACAACCTCAGCCATAAGGTCTGTATCTTTGTTATCATTGGTTCTACTTGGTGTGTGTGTTTGTCCTGCTGCTACAGCGGTGATATGGGTATCCGGATGAGAGTGTATGCACTCTGCGATACCATCCGCCATCTCTGCCAGCTCAGATATCGGAGTACTTTTTGCTGAAACTAAGATAGCCTGCACGTACTTCGGTAGGCGCTGGACCCAAAGTTCCCGAATTAACGACTCGTCCATTCGGGCTGACCCCAGAAGTCGTCGCATCTCCATCAATATGGTAGATGGTTTTCTTCCGACAACCTCCAGATCACCAAAAAGCTGTTGCAGCCTAACGCGTTCGGACGGGACCGTGCGGGAAATCACGGCTTGTTTGAGGCTATTGTAGCGGTCGCCTTCGGGGGCAGTGAGGACTGCGTCGCGAACCTGCAATAATATGTCGGTGGGCAGTTTTTGTGTCAAAAGGGAGAACATCGCTGCGTCATCTACGATGTTCTTGGCGCTAAGTTCCGTTTCAAAAAAATAGAACCAATACTCGGGGTCCTGTGGAATGAAACTGGGAACTGTGATGGCCGTAGAGGCCAATAATATGCGCTTAGATTCACTCATGATGAACCGTGAAAGTGACAAGATAAACTGATTGAAATAGCAGGCGCGAAATAAAAAACGAAACACACAGAAATACGTAACCAAAAAAAATCAATGCCGAAAAAAAATAATAATCGGAAAAACGCTTGACTTACCGAAAAGATACACGAAGAATGCGTGTATGTCGGGCTCACCAATTTGTAGTAGACCAGCTTACTACAATAATATCCCCAAGAACGTTGGAGAAAAAGCAGGTTGACTGGAAGATTTATAGCGGTAGCCAAAACGTGTACAGAGCGATCACGATGCACGCACGAACGAAAACGGAAGTTAATTAATGTCAAGGTCAATGTTTTGATGAGGCAAACAAGCGGTGGTACAACATGCATAAGAACTGTTTTGCGGCATTCCATGGGTTTTGATCGCGATGACTGCATGAAGGAAATACATTATTTTCTATTCAACCTATTTTTTTACCTTGTGTGTGTTTCACATTAAAAATTTAATTGAGAAATCTTTTTATAACTTTTATGTCTCATATAGCTGACTACAGCTGGAAATCAATGAAAAAGATGCCACTACAGGACGATTGTACCGAATTTGTCCCATTTTTTTATTTTCCGTAACATATAAAAAAAAACTAAAAATACTTTATGTCCCCATATAAGGAGAGCAGTTTCATCACAAAAATGCAAGAGAAAAAAATTATTTCGATGTAAAACATAATTCAGGCAGTTAAGGGTTAAATATCCATTTGAATTTGCTACAAGGAGAAGACACATCATCATCATGAATCACAAATCTGGAGCCAGACAAAGTGCCAAGCAAAATGAAGCAGGAAAAGTAGATGAGCAAGCGCGTGAGAAAATAAAAGCGGGCGAGCGGAATATGCAAAAGCAAATGCGCAAAAAACAGCTTGTTTTTGTAGTTTTACTGCACGCGATTTTGTGAATTTTAGTTCTTATTCTTCAGTTTAATATAATAATACCAGATAAAAAATAATGACACATAATAAAATACCCTGGCTCCACTGACTTTGGTTAGTCAATAGTCAATAGGTCAATAGTCAATAGTCAATAGTATATTGTGGTAAAAAAAGCGACAAGCTTAAAAGAAAACCACAGGATGTTGTACACATGGATTCGAAAGTTCAGGGTTAAAATTAAGGTCCGAATGAAGAAAAACGTTGATACTGTAAGGGATGGGGATGCGAGCACCACAAAACTTTGGTTGATAGTTCCAGTTGAAAGCAGTTTGTGCGCTGAAAATCGGAAAAAAAAGTGCAGTATCATAGAGTATAGAAAGTTATAAAAAGTTATAACTTTTCAAACGTTATGAAGCAAATGAAACAAGTGCATATCTAAACGGTCTTTAAAAACAGAAAGGGAAGGGGCAGACACAACAAAAAGTGGTAGACTGTTCCAGGTTTGTGCAACACGAACGGCAAAAAAGTGTTTACGACAGTCCAACCGGCTTTGTTGATGGGCGATTTTTAAATGATGCCCACGCGTACGATTGCCGGTAGCAAGCACAAGCAGTTCTTTACAGGGATGGCATTCGTCAGTGAGTATCCTGTACGCCAGTATCAAGTCGCCACGGATTCGACGGTACTTGGATGAAAATAGGTTTAGTGCCGTGAGACGATCTTCGTAAGTATAACACTCAAGCCCTTTTACCAGTCTCGTGGCATGGCGTTGAGGCCGCTCAAGTACAAGTTCGTCACGCTTCAGCCACGGATGCCAGACGGAAACCGCATACTCCAAATGAGGGCGAACGTACGAATTTAGGAGGGCTGGAAAGAAGCGTATGTCAAACCGACCGAGAGCTCGCTTCAGTAGACCAACGTTTCGATTCGCCACACGAGATGCCTTGATACATTGAGCCGAACATCCGAGGTCGTTCTGAACTAACACACCAAGGTCTCTCTCTTGTCGACTAGCGAGGAGCTGGACATCACCCAGGGTATAAATGGGGTTACCCTCTTTTCGGATGCGAAGTACATGACATTTTTCAGCATTGAACGGTAAATGGTTCGCTACCGACCAGGCGTGAAGGGAATTTAAATCAGACTGCAACTCGCTAATAGCGTTTGGGCAAGAAAGCTCGCGCCATATTTTGATGTCATCAGCAAACATTAGAAATGGGGATGTCACTTGTTTGCCGATGTCATTGACGAATAAAAGAAAAAGTCTGGGTCCAAGAACCGATCCTTGGGGTACTCCACATTCAGTAGGGAAGGTCTCGGAAAGCGTCTCACGCACCCGCACACGAAGAGTCCTGGAGGACAGAAATGCAGCTATCCATGTCAAGAGTGGAGGGCCAATTCCAAGAGTACGTAGCTTATGAATAAGTACCGCGTGGTGAACTCTGTCAAAAGCCTTAGAAAAATCAAGGTAGATAACGTCCACTCCGTATCCATGGTTGACTGATCTGGTCCAACTGTCTCTAGCTAGGAGTAAATTTGAAGTGCATGAATGACCACGGCGAAATCCATGCTGCTCACTAGTGATCAGACCCGAGTATTCGAATGCGCTCATTATATCTTCTGCAATGATCGACTCCATAATTTTGGACAGCACCGGAGTTAATGTAACTGGCCGATAATTCCCTGCGTCACTGCGGTTACCTCCTTTGAATATTGGAGTTATTATTCCTTCCTTCCAACCGTCTGGCACTGCAACCGTGTCTAATAAGCGCTGAAAATACAACGCAAGAGGTTCAGAAATGGCATCAGCGACTGCTTGTACCGCCTTTGGCGTGATTTGATCGATTCCTGCAGAAGAATTTGCACGAAGCAGCAATATCTGCTTTTTTACTCGGGCAGCAGTAAATGTAACCGATGAAATATGGAAGGGAGGATCAGGCTGCAAAAATAGCGGTAACTCTTTTGCCGAATTGCGGAAGATTGGCATGAAATGCGCTCTCAATGCATTTGCGGCCTCCTTCATACTTGTGGTCGGACCTTCATCAGTTTGTAGTGGCGGGATACCAGAGCGAACCTGTTGCTGCTCGTTGACAAACTTATATAGTGACTTTGGGTTACACGCAAACCGGTTTGCAAGGAAAGTCTGGTGGTGCAGCTTGTCTTGGCGTACCAGTGTAGTACAATAATTACGAAAATGCCGGTAGCACTCCCAATCGGATAGCAATTGACTCACTTTGAAGCGATTCCATGCAGCGTTTCTATAACACATCCATTTGCGTGTTCTACTGCGTACGAAAGAATTGTGAGGTTTCGATTTTAAGGGAATTGTCTTAGCCACAGAAGAATGGCTCAGAAGCAAGTGCCATCTTGTTACAAATTCAGTCCAAGTCGCTGTAGGAGTGTCATTAAGCAAAAAATCAAAAGTGTTAGCTGACATGATGTGTCGAAAAGTATTATAATTTGTTACAGTCTTGATTTTAGCAGACGTTTGAACTGGATAGCTCGCATAACAAGTGTAACAGAACGTTAGGACAACATGATCACTTTTCCCAAGCGGTGGTTCAATGTGTGTTTCTTCAATCATCAGCTCTTCATTGGTTAGCAGCAAATCCAGGAGAGAAGGTACATCTCCTCCACGGAATCTTGTAGGTTCGCGCACATGGTTATATAGCGGGTGGGTTGATATAAGTCCATCAAGTTCCGTTGCAAAGAAATCACTTGCATGTATTGTTGATAAACTAGGCGAATTAAAGTCTCCCATCAGTAATACATGACTGTATTTTAAAGATAAAGCATGTTGCATGGACTCAATAAGTTTCCTATCAGCATCAGGATCGTTTTGCGGAGGGCGGTAAACGACACCCAGGAGAACATAATCCTGCTTTTTGAGATGAATACGACACCAAAGTGAGTCTACAAGAGGTAAGCAGTGAGGAGATAGAGGTTCACAAATAAATGAGGATGCAAAATATAAGAGAACCCCGCCGCCTTTGGTTGGACGATCGTTACGAATGACTGACATTCCAGTGAGTGAAATTTCCGCGTCTGTTACAGAATCCGACAACCAAGTCTCCGTAATAGCAATGAGATCAAAGGGGTGAGAAGCATGCCGAGTACGCAATTCTGGGAGTTTGCTGATGAGACCTTGAGCGTTTGTGTATAAACAATTCAGACTTTCTCTTGAAAGACAGGGATCCGCATCGTGGGGAATTATTGTGCCGACTCTGAAGTAGTCGGCTGTTGGAGGTTTTTTGAGAATGGTGCAGATACGTCAGGGGAGGGGGGTACCGCTGTGGTTATAGGATACTTGGGTTTTGGCTTGTCAGCAGCCGCTCGCAAGCGAATTTCAGCGGGGGCTAAGTGTTTAAATTGGTACCACGCCTGTAGAGCAGTGTGAACCATATCTTCAGAATGAAAAGTAATTTTCAATATCCTTGGACCCTGGCCCTTGTAACTGAGCGAATTCGGTAAGCGTTTGACGGCAGTAGTAAGAGTACCGGAAATTCTGCTTTGCGACTGAATAAAACGCCACTGATCACAGTCGTGGGTCGCAGATTTAGCGGCATCGTCATCTACGAGTTCCGGAACGCCATAGAGAAAGATACTTTTTTTGTCACTGGCTTCTTTCCAATTATACGATGGCTGCTTTTTCAGTCGACGTTCACTCCAGGGAATGTCCGGATGTATACGAATTTCAGTTGACCCCCGGTTCAAGGTGTGAGCGGCAAGCAAGACATTTTCGATATCTTCCATTGCCTTTAGCGTTACTCGTAGCAGTCTCGGTTCGCCAAAATGAGGTGAGTTTGGATGACGTGACAAACGTACTAAACTCACTGGATCGGCCGACGCGTGAAGGGTATCGCATAGTGCACGCCATTGCTGTGTGTCAGCTTGCTGACGAGTTTTAAAGCAGGGAGACGTTGTTTCTGGCACATTAGAGCATATTAGTGTCAATGAATCAGACTGACAAGGGAAATTCTTAGAAGCAACTGGCTTCCTAGTTGATGACATCACTTTAGTGAATTCCTCTGTAGAAAGAGGAACATCACTTTCGGTTGCTGGTGTGTTTCCCGCGACTAACGACGCAAATGTGGGGACGGGATGAGGTGCGATTTTTTCAATTTGGCTCAGTCGCTTTTCGGTTGCTGGTGTGTTTCCCGCGACTAACGACGCGAATGTGGGAACGGGATGAGGTGCGATTTTTTTAATCTGCAACGGTTGATAATTTGAAGAAACATTTATTCCCTCTACTTGGCTCAGTCGCTTTTCAAGGGATGCTATTTTTTTCGATTGTTGAGCTAACAATTTATGCAGAAAACGGACAATGGGGTTGTCTGTACAGGCTTTGCAAAACCAGAGCAGAGTTGAATTTTTTTGGTGAGCAATAAAATCAGCAGGCGTCAAACCTGAGCAACCAGAATGAAACCAGGAACAACAAATGCTGCATTCTATTCCTTCTAAAACCGAAGTTGAACATCCGGTTTCACCGCAAACGGCAAGTCCCGGTGAGCTTTTAGATTCTTGAGATTTCTTACGAGTAATTGGTTGATTTGATGTACTTGAAGAGTTACGACGAACAGTTTTTGAGCCACGGAGAACCATTGTCAGTAATGTAATGTTGAAAACTTAAATCAAAAAAATGTTATAAAAATGACGGAGCGAAATTGCACGTTGACCTTGAATTTCGAACTTAGTCAATATCCTACGATTTCCAGCCAACTATTGTGTGGATCTTCTGGACCCCACAGGAAAATGAATAAGCCGTATGGTATGAGGCATTCTTAAAACATTTCCCAAACACCGCAAAAACAAAATAGTCGAGAAGATTGTTTTAACATCACAGAGGAGTTTTCTGCAACTTATGCACGAAGTCTGTATGTATGAAGTTTGTATGTATGATAATGGTAACGCTAATGACAGGTTTCTGGGTTAAACGCAAGAACAAGTGAGCAGATATGATTCCATGACGACAACATTTGGTAAAACACTAACATCCTCCCGTATCCGACGAAATTAGATAAAGAACAAATTATGTTTAGTGGTAATAAACATGAAACAGACTTCTAACGAGATTGGTTGATTGCCGATGTTGATTCGAGCAGTATTTCGTCCATCATTAACCCACTTGTTTCCACCAGAAGTGGGTGAGATGAATGTGTTCGGATAAATGGAAAGAACGAAACAGTTCGTTACGTTGAAAAAAATGATTGACTACAACTAGCCAATTTTGTTTTAGAACATATTTACACCCTATGTTTCCCGAATAATCCGCGAAAGTTTGAATTTGACCGCTGAAAGCAACGCAAACAACACTGTTCATTAAGAAGAAAGCTACGGACCTGTGACTGAGTATAGGGGAACTCCGCTTGAAGTGACAAATTGAAAAGAAGAAGCTGGCACTCAGATGACTCTTAAGCCAAAAAGATAATTTCCCACATATTCCAAGTGAAGCTGACTACTGCTCGACCCGACTATATGCTTTGAAGAAGTCAGAGTAGAGCAATTTCTGAATAAGTTCGGCAGAACACGATCACTGAACATGGCAAACATAATGTTAATTGAACAAAAAACGATATAGCTAATTATGAGCTGCAGACAAAAGTATCAGTATCAGGATATGTAATATGTCACCGAGGATTCCGATCACCAGCTAGAAATGAAGCACGCAAATTAGCGGGATAGCGTATATTGAACAAGCGGGTACAAGGGATTCAAAACAATATGGCCGAACACACATGTATATATCAATTAAAGTTTTTAAGGTCATCGGAGATCGACCAATCACGTTCAACCGTCTCGACCTTCATTGTGTGCTCGACCGTCAGAGGTTGGCCGTTCAGATGTAAATAGATCTGTGGAAGGGGAGTAAGAGTTAATTAACAGTGAACAATATGGCGGCCCTCTTAGATTCATTACATCATCCCCTCCTTCGAAAGACACTGGCCTCAGTGGCACCGCACTGCCCCCGTCGATTGGAACCTCAACCTCATGGGCTACGACATCTGCTGTTGTGGTTTGCAATGGCTCCAGAGATTTCTCGTTATGGGCTGGTTTCAGTCGGTTGATGTGCACTGTTTGCTGTTTGTTCGGGTCTCGAGAATCGCTTATCAAACAGGTGGTCTCCGAAATCATTTCAATAACTTGGAACGGTCCTCTCCAAGAGCGGCAAAACTTCAACGCTACACCAGGACCTGGGGCCCCAATATTCAACCACACCAGGTCCCCTGGCTGAAACGGCGAGCCATAGCAACTTTTGTCGTAGTATTCCTTTTGCGTGCGTAGGGAAGCACCCAAGTTTTCTCTTGCCAGCGCATGCGCTTTAATCATGGTTTTTCTTAAATTAATCACATAATCAGATGAAGGGGTCCCGTGTGTGCCAGGATGTGGCGACAGCATATCTGCAGGTAGTCGCATTTCTCTGCCAGTAATCATGAAGTGTGGTGATTGCTTTGTAGACATGTGTACATTCGCGTGGTAAGCAAGCAAGCATTGCGGGACTGCCGCATCCCAGTACCTTGTGTTTTCGGAGGAGACAAATGCCTTGAGAAATGCTTTCAGAGTTCTGTTTGTTCGTTCTACTAATCCATTGCCCTGGGGATGATAGGCCGTCGTTTTCGACTTGTTGACACCCAACATACGGCACAATTCTTTCATTAAAATGCATTCAAAGTTGCTTCCACGATCTGAATGTAATTGCATTGGGACACCCCATCTAGCAATCCAAGTGGAAAACAGAACCTTGGCTGTTGTCATAGCATCAATGCGTTCGACTGGCTCGGCTTCGCACCATTTGGTGAAATGGTCCACCATTACTAGAATATATCGGTTTCCACGTGATGTCTCTGGAAGTGGGCCGACTGCATCTATTTCAACCAGTTCGTTAGGATACCCTGTGAGTATACTTTGCAGTGGAGCTTTGAATTTGACCTTAGGGTTCTTGATTTGTGCGCATAGGTCGCACGCTTCACAGAAGTTTCGAATCTCTTTCCGTTGATGAGGCCACCAGTAGCGATAACGTACCGCATGCATCATTTTATTCTGTCCGACATGACCCAATGTCTCGTGCAATGAGTTCAATAACGTAGATACGGTACTCTCTGGTACGACCAGTAACGGACAATGTTCTGGCCCGTGATATACGTACAAAACGCCATTTTCCATACGCAGATTATCCCACAACGACCAAAGACAGCGCGTCTCCCAACTACAACCAGACATCTCACGTGAGGTCGGCCTGTTGTCTTTGTGTTTAATACGCTCGTAAATGAGAGATGTTGTCTCGTTTGTAGCTTGGACCTCGCTCCATTCAATGTCTTCACCAACCTGGAAAGTGAGGGCACCGTTAAACAGCGATGAACAGGAAGGGCAATCACCGTGAGGTTTCGATGGTATTCTCGATAATGAATCAGCATTGCCATGACGGGAACCCGGTCTGTGATGGCAATCGAAATCATACTCCTGCAATATTTCCTGCCACCGGGCAGTCTGCCCTTCAGGGTCTTTGAAGTTCCGTAGCCACTGTAAAGAAGAGTGGTCAGTTCGCACAAGGAATCTTCGTCCGAGTAGGTACGGCCTAAAATGTCTAACGAAATAAACGAGTGCAAGCATTTCCTTTCTTGTAACACAATAGTTTCTCTCGTTCTTCTTGAGGGCACGACTACCGTAAGCAATCACGTTTTCCTTACCATCCTTTCCTGTTTGCGATAAAACAGCCCCAATGGCTAATTCACTTGCATCTGTATCCAAAATAAAAATTCCGCCCGACGGTGACACATCAGGGTATGCTAGAATTGGCGCCTGGCATAAAGTCTTTCTGAGTTGAATGAACGCAGTATCACATTGTTCTGACCAAAAGAATTTACACCCTTTCTCAGTCAATGAAAACAGCGGCTTAGCGATTTTGGCGAAATCAAGAATGAATCTTCGATAATATGATGCTAGCCCCAAAAAGGTGCGTAGCTCAGACAGATTGCCGGGTGTGGGCCAGTGCTTAACACGGTCAACTTTGTCTGGATCACTTGATACTCCTTCGTTGGATATAACATGACCAAGATATTTCACTGCCTTCTGCAGGAAAACACATTTTTTAGGGTTCAACTTTAGGCCGAACTCTCTTATTCGACATAGAACCCTTTCCACGTTAGATAAGTGTTCTTCTAGCGTACGACCGTGAATAATTACGTCATCCAAATATACTAGGCATTTATCTGGAATATACCCTTGAAGAGTTTTGTGCATTAGTCTCTGGAATGTAGCTGGAGCATTGGAAAGGCCAAACGGCATTGTAGTAAACTCGTACAACCCATCAGGTACAATAAATGCGGTCTTTGCTCTATCATCGGGGTCAACTTCCACTTGCCAATAACCAGATGCTAGATCGAGTGTAGTAAACCAAGCTGCGCCAGATAGGGAATCAATTGTTTCGTCAATTCGTGGTAAAGGATACGAGTCTTTTCGGGTTACTTCATTAAGTTTGCGATAATCGACACACAAACGCCAGCTACCATTTTTCTTTTTAACTAGCACAACAGGGGATGCCCAAGGAGAGTTCGATGGGACGATAACGTTATTAGCAAGCATATCATTGATCATTTCCTTGAGTTCGTTCTGCAGGTGGATTGGTATGCGCCTAGAGGGTTGCCTTATTGGGTGAGCACTCCCCGTATCAATTGAATGATGTACAATCGAAGAACGTCCTAATGGCTCATTTTTCCATAAAAATACATCCATGTTTTTGTCAAGAAGTTTTTTTAACGAGGCTGATACGCTTGGCTGGATACCTTCTGATATTTGCTGGAACCACTCAATTTGCTCATTCTTAGTCGCGGTCGTTGTCGCACAATATCTTTCTGAGGTACCACCTTCAACGTTGAGAGGCATATACACATGGTCTACCCATAGACAATCTTGACAAAAGTCGATTGTCGTTCTCGTATTATTAAGAAAATCGATTCCCAGGACAACATCAAATGGCAGTGTAGGAACGACACAAAACTGTTGCACGACCGTTTGATTAGCCCACGTAACAGATATTATTATTGAGTTGTTTATCTGAAGATGACTACCATTAATAGCTCGCAAACGCATCGAATTACGGAAAGTTTTTGCATTGTCTACTTTGTCCGCAATATCTTTACGAATGAGGCAGCATACGGAACCAGAATCAATCAAGCAATAGCAGAGCTGTCTACCTATTGATGTATATATAACAGGGAGCTTCATATTAGAAATCTCATTCACATTCAAGGCGATTAATGAATGAGCAAAATGTTTCGACTTACTCCCATGAATGGTAGACTTCTTCTTGCGTCTGCAAAAGCGGTCGGTGTGTCCATATCCATTACATATGGAGCACTGCATGGGTTGTCGCCATGGACGACATTCCGGTGTCGGGGTGAACACGTGATTGCTTTCTTTCTTCAAACCAAAGGAGACCCCGTGAGACAATCTTTCACAGCTTCCATCCATTTGGTCTATGATTTCGCCAATTCTTTCCGCTTGATCTAAATCGGCAGGCGGTCGGAACATGAACTCTTTTCTAGCTTCAGGGTTTTCAATTCCTTCCAGCAATCTCTCCAGGATCTTTCGCTTTCTGCACTCGGTGGAATCATCTGGAAAAGCTGCGGCAGCCAGAGAACGAAGTTGGGCGATGTATTCTAGTACAGGCTCGCCCGCGTTTTGTCGCCGTTCATGAAATCGTGCACGGCATACAACAGTTGGTTCATTTCCAGAAATCCTTCGGCGTAACAAACTAAAAAGTGAAGTTATGTCATCAGGGATTTCGCAATCAGCAATTCGAGCAAAGGCATCGCGGGAAAGCAGGCTAAGAATTACGTCTGATCGTTCCATTTCAGAGAAATATTTTAAATATCTTCGAGTCTGGATTTCCCAAATACGATAATCATCACCGATAGAATATTTATCCGGCGGGGGTATTCGTGGTTTTCCATAATCGAGAGGGGAAAGTTGAGGAACGGATGGGTTTCTTTTGCCTTCTTCCTCCAATACGGGCATTTCAGGATCGAGTTGCTTTTCGAAATTCATCCTGGCGTGGTCGCCAATGTAATATGTCACCGAGGATTCCGAGCACCAGCTAGAAATGAAGCACGCAAATTAGCGGGATAGCGTATATTGAACAAGCGGGTACAAGGGATTCAAAACAATATGGCCGAACACACATATATATAGTCAATTCGAGTTTTTAAGGTCATCGGAGATCGACCAATCACGTTTAATCGTCTCGACCTTCATTGTGTGCTCGACCGTCAGAGGTTGGCCGTTCAGATGTAAATAGATCTGTGGAAGGGGAGTAAGAGTTAATTAACAGTGAACAATATGGCGGCCCTCTTAGATTCATTACAGATAAAAATTTTGAAGGTCGCGCGTGGAGTGAATTTCTGAGGATCCAAGTATCTTTCATTAGAAGTCTTGTGGCTGAATATCGAATCAGATTCCTTCTCTGATTCAATTGAAATTTTCATTAGAAACCATATACGTGTCTGGGGATTTACTGAGAAGTATTCCCCGTGAAACCTGGTAAATTGTTTTCGCAATCTGCTGCTCCATTAACGATTTACTGCAGGCTACGTTACAATGACTTCTTCGCCGTGCCTCAAGTGCGCCAAGAAAGTTATTTCCTCATCCAAAGCCATGCAATGTTCAATATGCAGCTGCCGGATTCACACCCGATGCTGTAAAATGGAGGATACCACTTATCAGGCGTTGAAGACCTACCATGAGCCGTACCTTCATTTTATCTGTGAAGCGTGCATCCCTCGTCTGGAAGCCTTGCAGTCCTCTCATTTACCAAATAAGGAGGATCTACCTGTAAGTGGGTCCATGCTGGTTAATGATGTACAAGGCACAAGTGTTCCGGCTGATAGCAAAATGCCTCCACTCGGTAGCACACCGAAAAAGAGCAAAGCTGTGTCATCCGGACGCCGATCAAAAACTAGAAGAAATAAGGTTGTTGCACTGCCATCGAACGTGCAAGTGGAATCTGTCTCTTCAGATATTGCGGATCATGTGGTCACGTCTAATGAATTTGACCCAAATGCTAACGCCACATATGCCTCTGTAGCCGCCATAAATACAGATGCCGATACTGCAACCTGGTCCAATATTTCGAACAGAGTCGAAAAATTGGAAGGCCGATTACCACAACAATTTTCTAGGAATGTGGTAAGGGAGAGTAAGATCTCACTTCCGAGCAGTAAAGCTGACAGTTCACCAGACGCACGCAAATGCTGCCTCATTATTGTGAATGCACCGGAACCAGATGGAGAAACATCTGCTGCCAGAATTGAACAGGATAGCCAGTTCCTTCAATCAGTTTTCGGGAAAATGGTTGACCAAGGGGAGGCTGGTATCACAATTGTATCAGCGTTCCGACTTGGACGCAGAAATCTGGAGTGTGAAAAGCCCAGGGTTCTGAAAACAGTACTGGCTTCCGACGATCAGGCTCAAAAGATCCTAAAGCGCGTTCATCGACTGAAGGGTCTACCGTATAAAATATTACGAGATTTGTCGCCTGACGATCGAATCAAGATGAAGACTGCTACGATGGAGCTTAAGAAAAGATTATCGGAGGGTGAGAAGGACCTTCGTATTGTGGATTTTCGCGTAGTAAAGAGGCCATCCAAAGTTCGCTGGAGGCCCATACTGATCGAGCATCCAACTACTCTCCATTAAAGTAGTTCGAAGTGCTCTGTTTCAACGCGCGGAGTTTGAGGAACAAATTTGACGAAGTAAGCCATCATGTCTTGGCACTACAGCCAGATATCGTTGGAATAACGGAAACCTGGCTGACACTCGACATTACTGATGCAGAGCTATTCATTCCGAATTACCGCCTACTCAGAAGTGATCGAATTGAATCTCGACATGGTGGTGGGGTGGCGATATACGTCAAAGAACATTTATCCGTGGAGGTTGTTGATAGTTTTCGAGATGATTATGGTTTTGCTGAAAGCATTTGGTGTCAGATCAAGTCCAGTAATGGATCAGCAATGATCGGTGTCATCTACCGTTCACCCTGCGCCCGTATCATGGCATTATTTGACCAGCTCCGCCGCCATGGGACGAGAAACGATTGTATGATACTCGGTGACCTGAATGCTCCGGCCATCAACTGGTTGGACCTCGTTACAAATGGGGATGAGTACCAACGGGAGTTTCTAAATCTGATTCTGGATTTGAACCTCGTGCAGCACGTTCTCGTTCCTACTCGCTATGGACATGGCCAGACTCCGTCTACTCTTGATCTGGTTTTGTCACCAAGAGAGTCAGATGTGGTTGACTTATCCGTAGAACAGCCCATCGATACAAGCGACCATTGTGCTATTCGGTTCAAATGGACTCGGGGTAAACCGGCCCAGCCGTCGCGGCTTCCACGGAGAAACTTCTGGAACATGGACTTGAAATTGTTGGTTGAAAAAGCAGCCTCAATTGACGGGACGTTACCCGTTGATTCCACTATTGATGACTGTTGTAAATGGTTCCTGAATAATATCCGTTGCTTAGAGGATGTTGCTCCATTAACCAGAGATCGTCCCGGCTCCCGTGGCCCTCCTTGGTTTGATAGAGAACTTCGTACCTGCCTGCGGCAAAGAAAGCGTCTTTGGATTAAATTCAGAACGAGCCGATCGGACGCCCATTACGAAGAATATCGGGCTGTACGGAATCTTTGCTCAAAATTGAAGAAGGATAAAAGAATTCGATTCGAGCTTCAATTAGCAAATTCTTCAAAATATAATCCTAAACGATTATTTGCGTACATTCGGCGACGGGTCAAATCATCGAACCCCGTACCTTCTCTCAAAAATTTGGAACGGCAGGTTATAGAGACTGACACTGGGAAAGCTGAGGTGTTTGCATCGCAATACCAATCAGTTTACGCAATAGAGCCTACCATATCCTGCAAACAAATATCGCCGACGGAAGTAATGCCCAATTTTGAGATGACGGCTGACATGGTGCGAATCCTCATCGAACATCTAAAGGTACAGACATCTCCAGGTCCTGATGGTATTCACCCTGCCATATTAAAACCTTTATCAAGGATCATCAGTTCACCTTTAGCCGCTTTATTCCAAATTTCAATCGATTCGGGACGTCTACCAGAGGATTGGAAAAATGGGTATAGTAAAGCCGATGTTCAAAGGTGGGAGTTTATCAGACCCTGTAAATTACCGTCCTGTTACACTTACGTCTGTCGTAGGCAAATTGCTGGAACGGATTGTAAAGGATAAGATAGAACAGTATTTGCGCGAGACCCAACAATGCTCGAATGCCCAACACGGCTTCACGAAAGGCCGCTCATGTATCTTCAATCTACTGACCGCCCGAGAACATTGGTGCAGAAGCCTTGACGCTGGTTTGCCAGTTGATGTAGTCTTCATCGACTTCAGTAAAGCATTCGACCGTGTTCCACATCAGAGGCTTATTTTGAAACTAAGAATGTCTGGTATAGAGGCTTCGTTGCTTGCTTGGATTGAGGATTTTCTTATCGGAAGGCGAAGCCTCGTTGAAGTCAATGGGGCCAGATCTGCATCCTTTATCCCAACTTCTGGTGTACCACAAGGATCCGTTCTGGGGCCAACCTTGTTCAAACTCTATGTGAGTGACCTTCCCGGTATTCTGAATAGTGGTTGTCTCTTATTTGCAGATGATCTGAAGGTGTGGGCTTCTGTCACGACGGCCGCTGACGCTTCCCACTTGCAAGATGATTTGAATGCACTTCGGAGTTGGACTGACAGATTGATGCTCCCGATTAATGAAAAGAAGTGTGCTATCATGCACATCGGGAGCAACAACATGCGACATGCATATCAGTTGGAGGGCCATGGTCTCAGGATAGTTGATGTAGAGCGAGATTGGGGGGTGATGGTAACTTCATCCCTCAAAACTGCGGAGGATACTGCGAGAAAGGTCGGTTCTGCCAGCCGCATGTGGTGGGCATTGAGACGATCCTTCTTAGAGATAAATCCCCAAGTTTTTCAAGTTCTGTATAGCTCTCACGTCAGACCTATATTGGAATTTGGGCTTCCCGTGAACTATCCGTTAACCAAAGGGGAGAAGGATCGTCTGGAGGAAGTCCAAAGGAGGGCTACCAAGTGCGTGAGGGGTATGTTTCGTATTCCCTATGACGACCGATTGCGGGAACTCAAACTTTTCCCACTGGAATATCGAAGAATGCGATATGATTTACTGGTCACGCGGAGCATCCTACTTGGATATTACGGAACGGAACTTCAACAATTCTTTTCGGTATCCACGGACTCCAGAACTAGAGGTCATTCGCTGAAGTTGCAGAAGCGCCGAACGGAACACCTGAAGCCATCGTTTACTCTTTCGGATCAGAGGTGGTCAATATTTGGAAATGCCTCTCCGCTGAATGCAATTGGCAAGTTCACCGAATAGCAGTTTAAAAACGCATATTGGCCGGTGAACTTTCCGCTATCCTGCGCGATTCGCACTCTTTCAGCGCAGTAACTCCTCGGAGGAATCTAAC
>JACCGJ010018017.1:0-10679 GCA_013407085.1 Atriophallophorus winterbourni
GAGACATCACACACCGTATGTCTACTATGGGCTGTTTAGAGGTAAGGTCAAATCAGTGGTGGTGGGTTGACTGCTACTTAGTGATGTTCCCTGTCCTGACTATCACCCTTGGTCCGACGAAGCTTCTGTGTCAGGAGTGAAACGTTACCCAAAACCTGATCTAACTGGTTGCACTCAAAATTCTTTGCGTTTGTAAGCACACTTATTGCTTTGCAGAAAAACGTGTTGCATATATACAAATGTATCACGTTGCTGATAGCTATGCAGAGACACGCCATTGCCTGTTTCGGGATGCTTGCCCTTGGCAGATAAAGACAAAAACTTCGTACCAATAAGCCTTAAAACAGGTGTCTATTTAAATGAGCACTTTCCAATTAAACATATTGATAGCTTTTCTGTTTACTGCACTATTTACATCAATGCTGGAGCTTCAGTACATTAAGTACATTCTGTTCAGCAAGTGTTAAGTAGGAACAATGTCCATACCACCACATCTATCCACATGTATGCACATATCCAACTACTAGTTCCTTTGTTTTCAGGTTGTCATCAACACAATAACAGGTTTTGCGGTGAAACGTTTAGCAAATAGTTTGCTTTTTGTACAGTCTATGAAACCCGCTGCACAGACGATGAAGGTATAATTATGATTTTAAAATTGCGTGGTTCAACTAAACAATTGGTATTTCAAATACGAACCCCAGAGAGTATATGCCGGACAAATATTTCTATAGAACTCCATATCACGCTAAAACTAAGATAGTAAATCAGAAACAACCACGCATTTCCAGTGGATATCAATAACCGATTCGAGATCCATTCTTCGCTGAACACGCACATAATCTGACAAATCTTCGGTGTCAAAGGTGAAACGTTACCAATATCTCAGTGAGCGTTGAAACAGTGGAAAAGCGGGAAACAAAGTTAAACTTGTATGCCACTGTTATATAGGGTTCTTACAAAGATGGGATGGGATGTGAGCACCACAATACATTGGTCTTTTATATGCGCCTCGAGCGCTTGGCCAGGAATCACTTTGTGATTCTGTATTTGAACATCGTGGGTTTGGGGTAACCGCAAGCTGACTGTAAGGACGAACGCAGATCACGCCGCCGGCGTGCAACTGACACAATACAACCGAGTTCTGACTTTCGTTGCCAGCGCTGCGGGAGAGATTGTGATGTACATCCATGGTCAACATCGACCGAAGGAGGCCAACAACAACAACACGTTTAACTGTGTTTACCGCTTTTCCACTGTTTCAAGGCTCGCTGAACCTGATCTTACTGTCTCCACCTGATGACGGCAAACAGCCAGAAGCCGGTAGTGTTGTGTAGGGGATGGGGATGTGAGCGCCACAAAACATTGGTTACCAATATCTGTTCTAACCGATTCACTAGAAATATATCGGTCACATACATTTTCAAATATCCATGAAAGATAAAAATGAATTAATATATTATGGCACAACATTATCAGTAATCATCAAATTTTTTGATAGAATGGAATAAATTCATGAGCGCCATTTTCGAACTCGTCAAGGTCAGCATGTATCATTAATTAACAGCAGGTGAACATATCGCATGCAGCAGAATCCTCAAATTTAACTTAGGATGGACATAATTTATGCCATTGTGGTGAAAAATAATCTTGGGTTTCGTTCCATTCTGATCCGCCATAAATTAGTCTACCCTCGGGTATAACGGAATCGGCTAAATATAACCAGAGGATTAAACGAACAGTTTTCCGAAATCGATGGATTTCCTAGATTATATATCGCATGCAACAGCTATTTTTATAGACAGATTGGGAATGTGTTCTATTATTATAGGAGATTATTCAAATTTCAGGTAGACGAATAGAAATATTTAATGCAAAACGTCTGCTCAGGTTAAGTCCAGATTGTCATATATTCAAAACAATAAGTTTCTAAGATAAATTTTGTAATAAACATTTTTTTAAAACACGAACCGATTAGCTATATTCTAAATGATTTTCAGCAATCAAATATCTAAGAATATAGATAAAGTTCGTGTTTAAAAAAAATCGTTTGAACAATTCGTGGATGAAAAATGTAAAGATCGTTGAAGTGCTTTCAAATGCAAGTCTACAGAGCATGTTCACAGTACTACGACTGCGCCAAGTACGACGGTTAGGTAACGTGTACAGAACAGAAAATGATCGTATTCCAAAAGATCTACTCTATGGTGAGTTGAAGTCGGGAAGTCGACCTTTGTGCAGACCGCACTTGTAGAACAAAAATGTTTGCAAAAGAGACATGAAAGCTCTGGGCATTGACCCTACGATTAGGAAAGAACTGATTCTTGACCGCTCATTTTGGAGGCACTGTGTACAGCATCATCTGCAAGCTGAGGAGAAGCAGATACGGCTACCGGATGTTAATCGTATATCATGTCGTTAGCGAGCAACTGACATCGATCGACGGAGTGCTACCTATGGGCGTGACAATGCGGCGAGATTGTCACTCCCGAATCGGACTGTTTAGTAATTTGAAGCTCTGCGGAGCACGAAATTATCATGTGCTTGTGATATGCATCTCTGGGCAGCGTAGACCGAAGGACGTCAACAATATCTATTACGTGGGAAATGAATGAATGAAAGCACAAGCCTGATCCAGACAAAGTGCCGCATATTTACAGACTGCACGTGAGCTAAGATACTGTCAGGTTGCCAAGACCTAGACAGATATGAGGAAGAAAAAAGAACAGGAAATGGACTTTGGAAACTCCAACGGTAAATGTTGGATTGCACATGTGGGAAATGTGAGCGTAACAGCATATTAGACAATCGGTCGCATTTTAAATCAGTTAGAGCTTTGAGCTACAACTTCCAAAGAGTACACAACGAATACAATCTTCATTTTTGATCGAATACCTGTTGCAATGACATCATAGTTGATCTATTTCTAATACATGTCCTGAGAAAGATGAGCTATTGAATTCACGTGAGAATATAGTGGCAAATTCAACAATATCCGCATATCAATTATTGATCGGTGAACCCGTAACGGTTTTTTGGAGATTGTCCATCACAACATGTCCGCCGGCCATTCATATTGCTCGTGACAAGAAAATCGAATAAATTATTCAACAATGGGGAACGGAATGCCTACCCATTCTGTTCGTGAAGAACGGCAGCGTGTGTACGCATGTCCGATTTGAATGACTGCATCGCTTCCAAAACCCACTATGGGTATAGTTCTCGCCTGTCATTAGGGTAGAAAAATGATTCAAAATGTATTAATTTTTATGACAACTTTTTATTTGAACAAAAATGCAATTAAATTAAACGGGGTGGTAATTTCTTAAAACTGAATAAAAAATTCAAGTGTTCAGGTAATTTCGGGGATGACATGTAAATTTATCGTATCTTTATCAGTTCACAAGGGCCGGTGCTCATCTTGAGGTTTCTCACCCCGAAGGTTTATAGTTTATACGAATTTACTTATTGGTGAGTGTGCTAGAATGTCATAGTTTTGGAGTGTCAGTGCATCAGTGATGAGTGCTATTCACGAGCTTTCGAAGGATATGCAAAACTCCACCCTGTGACACAAAACAAGTGCAGAAAACGCTTAAAAGATGGGTGATAACAATCACGAACACAAAATGGTGGTTCATGGCAAAAAGCTTGCCGCCACATCGCGTGCGTAGGTAAATACCTTCTGTTTTCTTTCTAAAAGCGAGTTTCAGCAGCAGAGCAAAGAAAATACCTAGCAGTGTGAGAGCTTGAACATATCCTTGTTTGACGCCTCGGCGAATATCAAAAGCTTCTGAACTGCAACCTTTAAAATGGACTGAATCCTTCATGCATGAGTAGAAAGAAATAACGAATGTAAGCAGTCTTGGAGAGCAGCCTATACGATCAAGCATTTTGAAAAGACGCTCCATGCTAACGTGGTCAAATGCCTTCGTTTTCTAAATAAAAACAGCGAACATAAATGCATACGCTGTTCCCGATACTTTTTTGAAGTTGTCTCAGGGAGAAGATCATGTCAACGGTTGTTCTTCCCCTGCGGAAGACACATTGAGATTCGGAGTAAACTCTATCAGCTAAAACTTATAGCCGCATCTGTAAGATTTTAGCAAACAATTTGCATACAACATTCAGAAGGGAGATCCCTCTATAATTTTTGCATTCACCTTAATCACTCTTATTCCAAACACAGAGTGAGGATCTTGGTGTCCCGCATATATTGTGGGACGCACTCCTCTTGCCAGTACTGAAGAAGCAAATGGTGAAGAGGTTGTAATAATGCTGCTCTACAGCATTTGATGAGCTCAGGTGGAATTCCGCCGTCACCAGGGGCCTTCCCATTCGCTAAGCGGTCGATTGCTCTATTGAGCTCATCAAGAGTAGGGGGAGTATCTAGATATTCAATAGTCGTCAACCGCTCGACATTTTCAAGTACATGCATAAAACCGTACTGTCCCTAGAGTAGAGAGAGGAGAAGTGCTCTACCCATCTTTCCATCTGCTGAGTTTTGTCCACAATCGGGTCATCAGATACAGCTTTAATAGGAGCCGTTTTAAGTTTGTTTGGACCAATGGCTATCTTGATCCCATCAAACATACCGTAAAAATTTCTAGTATCCGCAGCTTTTTGGATCCTATGCTAATTTCTGTCAAATAGTCATTTGCACGTCGTCTTGCAGTCTGTTGGACCTTTTTCTAAATGCTCTGAGAAGCTATAAGTTTTCATCTATTGGAATACTTATTAAAATCAAGAACGCTGACCTTTTCTCGTTCGAAACAGAAGTCACCTCTGAAACGTTTGCTTCGAACCACTCGTTAGATCGTGCATTCTTCAGGCCGTATGTGGAAAAAAGCGACTCGACGTAAGCTGCTTTTAAGCGATTCCCTTTTTTCAAAGACAGAATCTGGGGAACTTGTTTAGTTGAGCTCGGTTTCGAAAGCTTGACTAACGTCGATCAGTCTATTTGGCGCGGTGAAATCTAGTCTGGTGAAGCTTCAATTTTGCGCAAACTAGGAATTGGTCACTGCCGTAGTCTGCGATTTGATATGATCTGGTAAGGATGATGTTACCTATGTTAGTACGCCTAACAAGAATAACATCAAGCTGTTGCCGATGCTTAAACCTAGGATGTTTTCAAGAGACTTTATGCTGTGTCTTTGTTTGAAAGAATGTGCTAGTGAGACAGTTTCAAAAGGCGTTCTCCAATATCGAGTGTTCTACGTACTCCAAACTTTCATTATTTGCACCAACTTTGCCATTGGAATCACACAATACGATAACTCAGTTATTCATGGGCACCATTTTGATGACTGTTGTGAGGCTATGAAAATAGCGTCTTTTTCAGCAGGTGTGGAAGAGAGCGTCGGCGCATAAACGTTGACCAATGTGATAATAACAGCAGTGTACTTCAAAGTTAGAGTACAAATCCGTTTGCTCTCGCTGCTGCTTGGTTCGATCCTCTTTCTGGTTTATGTCAATGAAATAACGAGACTTGTTCGATGTAAGATATGGCGCCGCATCCGTAGCCCAGAAGACTGTCTGCTATTACCAAAAGATTTTCATACGCTTCACAGCTGGTCGTTGAAGAACAAGCTGCCGTTTAACTTTAACAAATGCAGGCTCATGAATGCGGAGAATCGAGTAGAGTTCACATACCATATAGGTTCACATGTCCTTGAAAATTGCAGTGAAGAAAAAGATTTGGGTGTTTGGATATGCTCCAGTTTAAAAACCTCACTTCAAACTAACGTTGCTTTAAAAAAATAGCAACACGTGTCCTAAATCAACCCAAACTTGTAATTGGGAAATTTTCGCCCAAGATATTCCCAAGGATCATGAATACATATTTGAGACCAGTCATGGAATATGGTGTACAGTCATGGTCTACGTGGCTCAAGAAGGATTTTGAACTTATGCAGCGAATCTATCACCGCTCAACAAAACTAGTTCTCAGCATCAGAAACAAGCCTTATAAAGAAACGATAGCTCAACTGAATCTGTTAGACTTTCCATATCGACGAATCAGAGATCTTATCATACTTTACAAAATATTCCATACCCCAAACCATCCCTTAGAGACGAGAAATTATGTGACCCATGAATATGTGCTGGTGGTACCGCATTCCCGCCTGAACTATAGAAGGTATTTTTATTCTGTCCGTGTCTGTTTTACTTTGAACAGTTTACCTTCTACCGTTGCTCACTCCACTAGCTTACATGACTTTAAAACGAAATTAGACAAATTTTTATTGAATTATTCGTTTCCCGAACACTTATATACTGTTTAGTCTAATTATTTATCTTGTTTTATACACTTATATTTCAATGTTTGCAATCCTATGGTTGCTGTTAAGATTGTTGCTTTTTAGACCATTACAATTCTTGAATTACCTTGAATTCCTGTGTAATCAATCGTGGTAAGTACGTGTGGAGAAATGCACGAAAATATTGTTTTTCTCTTCAAATAAATGATTTTAACTGCATCCACGCATATATTTTGCATATGATTGAACAGCTTGGCCGTGCTAACCTCATCCAAATGATATGAGATCAGTTCCGCAAATCATTAGGAAAACAGGAATAGCATACCATTCCAAAAAAGCATAAATATGATCTTATTGATTTCATAAAAATTTTAACACTTATACTCCATTTTCAATTCCGCTGTACTAATCTAAATTACATGGATTACGGCATAAGGCCACTTCCAGTTATTATACTTTGAAACTAACCTGTTCCTTGATATACCCACGTGCTTGCTCCCGCAGTGGAAAACAGACACAACACTGCCAATCCAGACAGTCCTACCGCGCAAATTCTAGCCGCGAAGAAGACGCTATGGTCCCAGTAATCAGCGTAATCTTCAACCTCCAAACTGCCAACGTTTCTCGACGTTTTCTCATGTTCAAACGATCGCGTTGGTGTCGATGGTACCACGGGCAAACGTGATGGGATCTCCTTGGCCGCATTCTTGGCAAGCTCCGCAAAATGTATGCGTTTAAAATCCGTGTCAACTTGTTCACCATTGTCCACTTGAGTTAACTTGAAATCGCTGGAGGTATCAGATTCTTGTGATGTTGAACGATTCTGTTAATAAAGATGGTGTGAAAATCACAACGTTCATTAAAAAAATACGCGTAGAGGGGAGCTTGAAGAATTACAAGCAACCCAATTGTAACTCAATGTGTTGTGATGTAAATATCCCACGCACTTACAATTTACTGACAGCTTTGAGTTATGTTGGTTCATCTGACAACAAGTTTAGTTTATACTATTGGACCAACGGATATAAAAATAACAGCAATTTTGATCAATTCATTAAAATAAAACTGAACCAATTCCGTTAATATAAATGTAGTTTTATTGAGTCGATAATTTTTCCCGTATGAATCATTAGTAAATACTCATATAGGATTCCCAGTAGCGAACATAGGAAAGCTTCAACGCTTCGCGGTTTTTGCCAAATTTGATGTTGGATAGTTTCCTGCGGCTTAACTATACAAAAAACCAGAGCTGGTAATAAGAACAGAATACGGCGTATAGACTCTTTCACCTAGCGAAGGTTATTACTTTGAGCGTGTTGACTTTGCAAGCAATACAATTATTTTCAATGTAAGCCTGTTTAGGTTTATCGGATTAATCAGACAGAACCTAAATAACCACTAACCGTTTGTGGTTCGATATTTTACTCAAGTACAAATGAGTAGGTCGATCTTTGGTTTCATGCCCTGAAAATGCGTTGGTCAAAGAGAAGAAAGTTCAAAAGAACTTGTTCTTGACGCTTTACTTTGAGAAACCGTGTTTAATATTCAAGGAGGGGAATGTTATGTGCGGTTTTCGGCTTCTGAACAAGCACCACGTCTAAATGGTGCAAGTACCGCCGAGCGACTGTCAATGAGTCATCGACTCGACTGTGGGATAAATTGTAAGTTCTAAATAGGACTGTATAGGACTGTATCCTTCACATTATCAGTCAGTCCGTTCTCTGTCTGGATAGGAAATACACCTGGTATAAACTTGGTCGCGGTGTTTACGATAGTGTACAGCAACTTAGGATGTCGTTCCATCTGGTCGATCAGCTTCCAATGGTGATATTGCTTGTCTTCTCGAATTAAGGACATCACCTTGTTACGAAAACTACGAAAGTGTTCCCAAGATGCGTCTGTTCGTGTTATTTTGTGTGCAGCCCATGCGGAATTTCGCATGGCTATCCACTTCCGAGTGAAGCTTCGGAGTTTGAAGCAAAATGTTCTTGATTTCCTTTTGGAAACACAGGTAGAATTTTCGTCTAGTTTTGCACCGATATAACTTAACAGACTAGAACAATGAGTATCTGCATTCGTAAGATCGAGATGTTCTTCCTCCATAATCGTAATGGCACCGCGAAGGCCGAAGTAATCGACTCTCCTGATGAACTTAACGTCGCCCGATGACCTTCTGGCGTTGCACACGAATTCGAAGGACAACACAAGATGGTCACTTAGCCCCAAAGGACTATGATACTGCACTGACTCTACTGCTGTTGCTTCGGAGGTTAAAACCAGATCTAGAATTGACGATTCATTGAGGCCCCTTTGTCGAGTGAATGAATGGACATGGTTGTATAGGGGAGTGAAAGTGATAATCTCACGGAATTTGTACTCAAGGGATTGATGAGTATGCACACTTTTGGTGTAGAGATGTGGGAGGTTAAAATCACCCATTATTAACAATTGGCATCCTCTAAGGTTTCCAGCGTTGCGCATCATTTGTAACAACGTTTCATTTTGGGCATCGGAAGAGTTGGGCGAGCGGTAGATCACACCAAGTATACAGTTCTCTCCCGTTTCCAAGCTAAGGCTACACCACATGGTGTCCTCTAGCTCAAACGTTGTGTCAGGTACAGCTGTGCATTGAAGACGCTCGTTGTAATACAAAGCAACTCCACCACCTGATCTTGGACGGTCTCGTCGAAGTAGGATCATGTTGGGAAGTGCCAGCTCGCAATCATTCACCTGATCGTAGAACCATGTTTCGGTAACAGCAATGATGTCAGCAGAAAACTGAGCGTTAAAATGGGATAATTCGGCGATTTTGTTCCGCAAGCACTGTGCATTTGTGTATAGGCATTTAACAGTGGTTTTCGTGTGTAGCGAGCCTATGCGGATGATGTTTGTATGTCCGACCCCCTGAGAGCCGGACCATTGCAGTTTTTTGAAACAACTTCGGAGTTTAGTCTGTCCGTGTCTTCGCACGGCGTTGCTGCAGCTTGTGTTTCGGAGGCATCCTTCGGTATGCTGAATCTGAGGTCATTGGGGATATTTTTCCTGTGTATTTTCCAATTTAGTCTGACAAAGGCTGTCATAGCAGAAGCTAAGAAAGTGAGTTTTAAAGGGGGTGGTCCATCGCATTTGTAGTTTGATGACCTCGGTATCCTGAAGGTACTTGCGACAACACTTTCGCGTGCTCCAATCGCTTCTGCAACGTATAACCACTGTTTATAGTCGTGTTGTTGTTGTTTCGCGGCCTCTGTTGTACTGGTAGCCTCTGGAACGCCTAGAAGGATCAGACTGCGCTCATTGATTTTCTTACGAACGTCTCCGCCTCCTTTTCTTTCCTACCAGGGTATATCGGCGTAGATTCGAGTATTGCACGTAGGTATGTCACGTAACAAGTAAGAATTCAAAAGAATAATCTCCATATCCCTCTCACTGTTTAGTGTTACTTTTAGTAGCCGCGCTTCGCCGAAGTGTGGGGAGCTTTGGTGGCGAACCAAACGTGTAACAGCTGAAGGTTTTATCGTTTCCAACCCCATCAACGTAAAAAGTTTGGACCATTGTTCTAGGTCGTATCGTTGTCTATTCACCAGAAGTGTATCGCTAGACTCCTGTATGTTGGTACAGATTACAGAGAGATTTTTTGCGATCTTTGGGGCGGCAACATTAGGTGTTAAAACCGATTGTTTGAGCGGAACCTCCCGATGAGCAAGCCATCTTGGTCTTCGTAACCTTTTAGTGACAGAGGAGTTCGCGTCAGAAAAGTGTTTCGAATTATGTGGGCGCTTGTGTACAGGTTGATCATCACCTTTTTCGGTTTGCTGCCTTTCTATAACCGGGGAAAAAGACATGATGTTCACAATCTGCTCTAGATCCGAGTTTACCAATCAGTAGCTCGTTTAGCAGACCTTCGATTCTTTGTACACTACTCTCTAAACATAAAAGTTTCGTATCCGCGTCGGTCTGTGAGCTCACAGTTGTCTTCGTACAATTTCTCGATTGAGATCTGCATATCTGACAGATGTAGCAAACTCCTGTGAATTCGTCTGCATTGATAACAAGGGCTCGCGGTCTCAAAGTAGCCTCGCACTTAATATGGAACCTTCTCACGACAAACACAACAAGCCTGTCGGGCTTTGCGGCTACGGCCTTTCGACAAAGTTTGCACACGTGACCGCTGTCAATGGGCTTCGTTTGTGAGGTCATGGCACCGGAGCGAAAAATTATCGATCGATGGTTCGGGTAAGTGGGTGTGCTCGTGTAGGTCCGTGTGATGTGTTCAGCAATAGAAGAGAATATACGTATGATGTGTAGACAGGTTTTGTAGCGGATGAAACGAACTAGGTGAGTGAAAATCGCGCCTAGTGTAGTATGGGTAAAAAGCCGCGTAGCTCCTCGAAATTGGATCCGATTTTGTGGTCCAAGGTGTCA